>JAQZBX010077634.1:0-14222 GCA_029593785.1 Cabassous unicinctus
TCCTGCTGGAGGTGAGAGTGGAGGCTGAGCTAGGGCTGCAGTCTGATCTAGTTGGTGAGAATTTGGTCCCTACTGTGACTGTGATTTTCAATCTGCCCCCAACCCAATTTTTATATGTACCTTTTTCTCATCTTTTGACCATTTTAAATATTGATCTATTTTTTATTATTTCATTTTTCTTCCGTTAACTTCTAAGGTGAGATTGTTTAATTTTCTTCTTAGTAGTTTCCCTGGTGATTCAAGCATTCATTTTTTTTTTCATAGTAAAAAAAAATACTCCTCCTTAATAATTCCAGGATCTTAGAACACTTTTCCTTCACCTAATCCCTTCCCACCTTTAATATCTTTGTTTTCATACAATTTAATTTTAATATACTTTTAAAATACCATAAGACATTACTAACATTGCTTTCCATAGTGAATATACATCTATATTTACACATATAATCACCCTTTCTTGTGTTTATTCCTCCCTCTAATCCCAGTGCTTTACAATTCTCTTTGAATTTATTGCAATGCAGGCATGAAGGTGTCAAATTGTCACAGTTTTATTTTGTATTAAAGCAACTTAATATTGCCTTCTGTTTTCATATTTTCACTGGGTATAGAATTCTATGGTGGCAGATGTTTGTTGCTCTGAACTTTAAAGATGTCATCTATTTTGGGCTTCTGCCATTTCTATTGAGTCTTATTGCAGTCCCTTTGAAGTTATTAGGCATTTCCCTTCTCTTGTTGTTTTAAGAATTTCTCTTTGGTTTTATGCAGATTGATTGTATTTATTCTGCTTGGGATCCACAGAACTTCCTGAATATACAGAGTATAGTTTTGCACATTTTTTTTTTTTAATCTCTCACTTCAAATACCACATCAGTCTGATTGTTTTCTGCTCTCTATTACTCCAAATTCTAATTTCAGTTATTCTAGAAACTTTCACTGCATCCCACATCTCTTACAGTCTTTGAAAATTTTCCTTCATTGCTTCTTTCTGAATCTTAGTTTAGAATTTTCATCTCACTAATCCATTTTTCTGTATCCATTCTATTATATACCCATCAATCAGATTCCCTTATTGTTACTATATTAAATAACCATGGGGCATTTATCAAAATTTTTTAAAAATCAATAGTATTAACAAAACTGTGGACTTAATTCAGATCTCACCAGACTTTCCACTAATGTCCTTTATTTGTTCCATGATACAGACTATCACATTGCATTTACTCAACATGTCTACTTTGACTTTTTCCAATCTGTAAGTTTTTCAGTCTTTCCTTGTTTGTTACAACCTTGACGTTTTGAAGAGTACTAGACAGTTATTTTTAAAATGTCCCTCAATTTGCATTTGTATAAACTTTGCTTATGATTAGACCAGAGTTCTGAATTTTATGAATAATACAACAAAGATGAAGGGTCCTTCTCATAGCATTATATTGGGAGTACATGAAATTGGCCTGATTTACTACTGGTAATATTAACTTTGATCACTTGGTTAAGGTGGCATATCTTATTCTCTATTCATTAATAGCAAGCCAGTAATTTCAGACCACACTCAGGAAGAGGATGATCAAATAAGTTTTGTTTATATGTTAAAGCCTCCATCATAATTAATATTTTTGGAAGGCGATCATTTGAAGTTATGCAAATATCCTGCTTTTCTTTAAAGCTTTGAATACTAATTTCTGCATTCCTCCATGAAACTTACCAACATCAATTATTCAAATTTGTCAGGTTGATTCAATTGATATTAAAATCATTCAAATTCAAATAGACATTTCATCATTGCTATTTATTTATATAATCATTTATTTATTTCAGTATGAACTCATGGTTATTATTTTTTCCTTTGGGTTTCAACCATATTATTTATTTTGTTGCTCAAATTTTTAGACTTTGGCCATTGGGAGTTTTGTGTTCTTTTAACATATCTCACTCAACCCCCTTTTATTTTGAGTACTCTCATACTTTATGGTACTATAAGATGCTCCAAGCCATCTCATATTTTCTATGCCCCAGTCCTAAAGACAGTCACTTCTCCACACAGCTCTGGTTCCTTTTATTTAAAATAGTATTTAAGAAATTAAGATCTAGATGCTATGCATGCCACTTGCTACTGGTATGTCACTGTTTCTAGGCCCTTTCAGTGGACAGATCTAGAAAATATATGTATTGTTTTAGTCTGCCAAACGGGTGCCGATGAAAAGTACCAGAAATCTGTTGGATTTTATATAGGGTATTTATTTGGGGTAAAAAGTCCAAATCAAGGTTTATTTCTCACCAGTCAGTTGTCACATGTTGAAGCAAGATGGTCACCAATATCTGACTGGTCTCTGCCTTCCCCTCTCAGCATCCTCTTCCTCTTCAGTCTCCTTGGGCCCAGCCTCTTGAGGTTTCATGCTTAAGTGAAGTCCTCTCTCTCCTGGCATAGGGCTTGTGTCTTGGGGCTTCCTATATCTGTCTTGGCTCTCTTCCCAAGGTCAGTCATACACCATCAGGCAAAATGTTTCATCTCTCCCCTGGGCTTTAGCTGTTTGAGCCTTCTTCTGTCTGTCACATGGCCAGATTAAAAATGACAGAGCTCTGTCCTCCTGTGTGTCTGTGACTGTCCATTTATATCAGACCCAGCAAGAGGGCAGAGACCCAACCTGAGTTATGCATCATTGACGTAGCCCAATCAAAACCCCTAAATCGATCTTATCAAAATTTCTTAATCAAAGGTCCCACAATTGAATTTAATACAATAAAAGACAACCACACCCAGTGGAATAGATTAGTTTACAAACATAATCTTTCTTTCTGGAAGTCATAAATAATCTCAAACAGCCACGTGTATGTACCTATAATTATTTCCGTGTCTGTATATATATTTATGAAAAACAAAGCAAAATGTGTATTTATACTATCTCTGACTCTAATCCTGCACCACATAGTTTATTCCAGCCTTCTCCACTTGCTTTTTTTTTTTTTTCTTCACATTTTCTCTAGACTTTCAGAAAACTGGATCTCATTATCCACAAAGTATTTGCTTATATGTTCAATCCTAAAACATTTGAAGTAATTTCAGAATTGCTAACCTGGACCCAGTGAGAGTCAAATTTACTAACTGGAGTACAGTATTTATAAACAATGTGAATAGATTTTTTTTTAACAAAGATGGCAAGTTATATAATGGGAAATATAGTATTTTCAACAATGAGTGCTGGAACATTTGAATAGTCATATGGGAAAAAAGAATACTATCTCTTACCTTACAGCCTATACAATAATTTACATGAAATGGATAATAGATCTAAACAGATGAGCTAAAAGTATAAAACTTCTAGGAGAAAATATAGGAGAAAATCTTGGTGAACTTGGATTAGGCAAAGATTTGTTAGTACACAAATAATGGGAAACATAAGATAAAGCATTGATAAATTGGACTTCTTAAAGATTAAAAATATTTTCCTTTTGAAGAACACAGTTTTAAAAATGAAGAGAAAATCTCCAGACTAGGAGAAATATGTAATATATCATTTATTTTTAACAGGACTTGCACTCAGAATATATAAAAATCTCATGCAACTCTATTTAAGAAAAACAGCTCATTTTTTAAAAAGAGGAAGTATTTTGCATTCATACTTTATCAAAGATATATATTTGGTAAGCCATCATAAGACATATGCTCAATATCCTTAGTCATTAGGGAAATTCAAATGAATCTTACATTAGTTAGAATGTTAAAAGTGAAAGATTGTTAATAGCAAGTGTTAGCAAACATTGTAGTAACTGTAGTTCTCAAATATTGCTTGTTGGAATGGAAAATGGAATGATCATTTTTTAATACAGTTAATAATTATTTATAAAATTGAAATACATTTAATCCAGTGATCTCTCTCCTAGTTATTTACCCAAAGAAATGAAAGCATAAGGGCATACAAAACTTGTACTTGAAAGTTTAAAGCAACTTTACTCATTATAGCCTCAAACTGGAAACAATTCAAATGCCCCCCAAAATGGTAAATAGACAAACTTTGGTATATCCATACAATAAAATATTAATCAGTAATAATAATAATAATTATAATGATGAAAAACTTCTGATATACATAGATGAATCTCAAAAGCATTATACCAATTCTAAGAAGCCAGAGACAGAAGACTGCACACTATAGAAAGGATTGATTTGAATATTTTAAAAGCGCAAAAGTACAAAGACAGGAAACAGATCAGTTGTTGCTAGGGGTTGAATTTGAGGGCATAAGGGATATGTTAAAGGTAGTAGGAAGGTTCTATTTGATTGCAGTGATTGTACACATCTGTGTTACACAGTACTTGTCAAAACTAATCGTACTGTCTATTTAAAATTTGTAAAGCTTATTGTATGTAACTTATTTCTAAAAATATAGTACTTTAATATCTTTAAATATCAGTATTAGTAATAATTATAATATTAGCTAAATCTTATTAAGTATTTAGTAGGTATCAGGCATTGAGGTGCAGTAGTCTTTCCACTACATAATGTCAAGTACATTTCTAATAACTATGTAGCAATACTCCAAGTACATGCTCTCCCATGCATTTACCCAGTTAACCTGAAAATAAGCATGCATGTTTACTAATGTGCTTTCATCTGTATCTTTGTACATTAATCATATTATTTCCTTCTTATAATTCCTAAGAAGTATAATTTCTGGGTAAAAAGGTAATGCTGTTTTTAAGAAATTTATTTTATACCAAATTGCCAACCCAAAAGTTTGTGACATTTTTCATTTCAATCTACATTCAAAAATTTATTCTTATTATATTTTTGAATTGTTATGATGATATACATACTTGTTTTGTAAGTTCATAACTTTTACTATACATTTATTGATTATGTATGTTTATGTATGAATATTTCAATAATTTTTCAATGAAAAAATACATTTTTATAGCTTATATTAAGAATAAAGTATAGTCTTCTTTTTATTGGTTTATATTTTCTTCCACTGTACATTTCTGATATTTCTTTTGTACATATGTTCCTTTTTTTTTTTTTTTTTAATTCTAAAGAATTTTTTTTTCCCCCGGGCACTAAGCCCCTGTCCTAAACTCATGACCATGTTGATTGAAGACTGCAATGTCTAGTTCATCTATTTTCATAATGTTCAGAGGGCTTTTCTTTACTCAGCTCACACATTATCCAAGACTCAAATATGTTCATCAGAGCAATACAAAGAGTGATACTGGATAAAAATTTTACTAGTTTTCCTGTACCTGAGGGAACAGGGCAGGGATAACAGGGAGTAGAAAAGCAAAGTCATTATTATATTTTTATTGTGATTTTGCTAAATTATCTTTTATCAAGTTGCTGGACAGCTGATTGGTGGTTGAGGTAGATTGAGTGCATTAATGGCCTTGACACTTCCCCCTCCCTATGTGACTTTGGCCATGTAACTTTGTTGTACTCTCCCAGTCTGTCAGCATATTAGCCAGCCTAATCCAGGCAGTATCTCTGAAAAGGGCTTTTGTAATTGAGCTTACACCTTCTTGCACTCTGGGCTACCCAGCTGGAGAATGAGAGTCAAGAGTCCCTGTTAGCCCCCTTCTTTATTGCCCAGGTTACAGTCAGCTGACTGCCTAATATGTGAAGGTCTCCAGACATGGTGAGCTCCCAAACAAGTCCAGCCTAAATACTTGAACTGCAAAATCATGAGAAAAATAAATGTCTATTGTTTTATGTCTGATTTTTTGAGGTGCCTATTGGCCCTGCATTATTGTGGCAAGAGAAAACTTTTGTAAGTAGGCATCAGCTTGGACCAATGTTCCTACATATTTCTCTTGGCCACAAAAAGCCAGTCTCTAAATATCTTTTCTCTTCTGCATGATATCACTCTTTCTTGTGTTAGCTACTAATTTGATATTGTAGATGATTTATGCTTATTTATTTGACGATTTTAGAAGTGGTGAACTCTGCATTTGCCCTACCATGTTAAACAAGAAGTCCCACAATTATTTTTAAGGAGATCTGATTTCTGTGTTTCTTTGTATATGAAAAGAATCATTAAACATATTTAAAAGAAGTCTCAAATTTGAAGCAAGATATATTCAGCAAATTGTATACCTTGTGTAATTAAAATCTTTAGTTTTCAAGGAAAGGACTTCATACCAGGAATCTATTTAAATATATATATTTAAAACGCTTCCAAAAATTATTTATATGACAGAAGGGTAAGTGAATAAGTAATATGTCAGCCAATCTCATAACATATGCTTGCATTTAAATCAAGAAAAAAAATAAAAATGCACTTTGTTTGAAAAGCTGTTCAGCATATAATTTTTACATTAAATAATTCTCATAAGATTTTTTAGGCATAGTTCATTTTAACAAATATTGTTAAGTGTTGGTTTAGAGGGCCCCTCTTATAAGATTCAGCTCCGTTTTTCATGTCATAGTCTAATGACATTATTCAGGAAACTTACAATGTTTCCTCTGCCCTACCACATGACTCCCACCTCTGGATTGCTACCTGTGTAAACCCCAAAGACAATGCTCTGTCAAATAACATTTGATTAAGTGGAGTGACCATCTATCATCAGAGCACAGTGATTAAAATGTCCTCTGTTATCAACACAATCATCCATTAGTTAAAGGCAGAATCCATTTCAGCAGTGAGAAAAAAAAATCAACAAAACGTGGTTCTACACATTTGATTAATCAGCCTCTAATTACCTGAGACTCACAAAGCATTTCAGAAAGGCAGATACAAACTTAGCTGGAAAGTATCTAAAGATAAACCAAGAAAGAATGGATGACATTTGATGTCATTGAATGGTCATGGTGGCATTTAAATTCTTCTCAAGATATCAGTGAAGTGCTGTCAACCTTTCCTTCACATTTTACATTTGCTTTGTACATGTGTTTCAACCAAGGTAAAACAGGTTCGCTTTTGCTTGGAGATGAAATGTTTAGAATACTAAAAAGAAGATTAATTTTAGCATTAGCTGTTATAAACCTCCAGGAATTTAACAATATGTGACTACACAGCAGAGGATTTCTGAGAAGACAGGTGAGGCTATTCTGTGCTGAGAACAGATGGATGAATTGAAGAAGAGGTGTTGACACACTTCAATAAAGCATTCTTTACTTCAGCAGCTTCCTGTAGTCTTTCCTTAGGATCAAAGGAGAAACCAAGGTATATTTCATCTAAAAATGACAACAGATTGATTTCTTGTGAATATTAGTTTAGATAGGCTTTATTAAAAAATTTTTTCAGGAAAACTCAATTTAAAAATACCTACTTATTATTATATATTATTATTTTTGGAAAGTAATGTAACCAAAAGATTTATGCAAACAAATGGTGTGATTTTGGATTCAGAATATAAATTCTAAGGCTATGTATTCCTAATGAAAAGCTGAATATGTTGCCTACAGAACAAAATTGGATGCCTTATACATGATATGATCTGGCAATAACTTACATTTACAATGTTGTCTCTTACTGTCTCCTGCCATGCATCGAATGCTCTAGAGACTAAGTTGAGACTAATATTGTTTTTCAGATACACCTGGCACTTTTCTAGCTCACTGCTTTGTTCATGCTATTCCTCTTGCCTGGAACTCCTTCCAGCTATGTCTATGTTCACAGAAAATCCATTGCTAATGTTCCCATATCACTTTTTCCAGGCAGCCTTTCCTCATCCATTTGAAATCACACCATCAGTCACTTCACTGTCTCCCTCAGTTTCTCCTGTTGATTCCATAATTCTTTCTGCCCTATATTTGGTTAGCATTTCTGATGAAACTCATGTTTGTCAGGGAGTTCCCTTAAATGTGTTTCACAAGTTAGCAAGCATTCTACTCTCTCCTTTATTTTCCTGGAAGCTCAAACTACAAAATCTGACATACTTTTATTAAAAAGAAGTGGATATATTTTATTCCTATAGAATTATAGCAATTTCCACTTTACAAAGTAAAGGAAGAAGTAAAGTATAAGTTTCATGTTAATCATTTAGTGAAAAAAAAAGGTCCTACAATGCTGGAGACATCTTTGTCCTGGAGAGATAGGTCAAGAGGTTGCCTGTGAAAATTCACACAATAGCAGCCTTCAATCAGCGTATTTAACTTGACTCTAGGATCTCGGGGCTGAGAGTTCCAGGGTCAAATATCACTCTGTGACTTTCTTGTCAGAACAGTTTCTGTGACGTTTTAATAGAATTGAACACTTGATTCAGAGAGAGAGATTTTTTTTTTTTTTTCTCTTTTGTCTTTGTATAATGGCAATAGCGGCATTAGTGAATTGCTAAAATGGCAGAAGGTGTGTGCCAAGTCTGAAAAAACACACACCTTCCCTAAAAAACAGTATTTTAGAGCTTAGGGAAGACATCTTCTGCTAAATTAGGACAATTTCCAAAATTTAACTTATAGTTAACTGTGTCCCTATTTATCTTCCTAAATAAACTTTGAGCAACTTAAATAAATACATTTGGTCTTTTATGTAGCTCAACACATAGCATAGTGTATTACATGTGCCAGACACTTAAATGTGTATGAGTTGAATGTTTTCATGGGTTTAGTTTGCTGGTTTGAAAAACTTGACTAATGAATTCACCAGATCAAATATCTATATAGCTAAGATGGTTGATTTTAACTGTGGGTTGGGTTAAAATAAAAATTTGAGCAAAACTTAGATACCTATCAGAGATTTACTGAATCAATTCAATAATTGGGAAGATTCCAGTCACCATGAAGTTCTGCTGAATAAAAAGAACAACAGGATTTTATAGACAGAACAACGGAGCACATTGGGAGGAAATGTTCAATGGTTAATGCAGACTACCTTTGCTAATATGGTTAGCATTAGCTTAGCAAAGAGAGTGTGGGTTGGCATAAGAATAGGAAGTTGGTTATAGAATAAAACAGATTTAAATTGTGTTTTCTGGGCAAGCCAGGCATTTACAAGAATAGAAAATTACTTAGATTTTCATTTTGCTGACATGGGGCCTCCGTGTTAGGCCTCCTAGATTTTATTTATCAGTTGGAAGAATTAGTTTTATTCTTGTCAGTAGTTGCTGGGATTGAATCATGACTGCTATAAAAGGCATGTTCAAATCCCAACCCCTCATCCTGTGGGTGTGGACCCATTTGTAAATAGGACTTTGAAGATGTTATTAATTAAGATGGGCTCAAACTCAGTGAGGGTAAGCCTTAATTTGATATGGCTGAAGTCTTCATAAGCAAAGGAAATTGGACAGAAAAGGAAAAGCCACGGGGAGCCACCAGAAGCTGGGATTCAATGGAATCTCAAAGAGAAAGGAGAAGACATAGCCATGTGCATTGCATGTGATGGAAAAAGCCAAGAAACCCCAAATATTGACAGCCAGCCAGAGGATGTCAAATCCTGGAAGAAGCAAACTTTCTAGACTCTGAAACCATGAACCAATAAATTCCTTTTGTTAAACCAACCTGTTTTATGGTATCTGTTTTAGCAATTAAGAAACTAAAACAATATTTTTTTTTTTACCAAATAGTCTGAATTAACCAGAAATATTGACATGGCATTGTACAAATGTGACCAAAGGACAAAAAAATGTAAATTAACTACATTGGGTTTTTAGAATTTTATCACAAGAATAAAAGGTTGATGTAGCAGTTCCTCTCACTCATAAGGTAATTTTCCTGAGCTGTGGCACATTTGACTGAGTCCTTTACCAAAACCTGATTCTTCCATGGTTATGCTGACTTACTCAACATGAAGTAGCCATCATAATTTTAATTTATGTTTTTAATATTCACCATAATACCAGTGAGTTATTTTTACTTGATAAATACTTGTTGATATACTATTCAGCTTTATCCTAACAAGGAAAAACAAAAACAAAAACAAAACAAAACAACTCTTGATATTCCCATCTTCCTATTCTTGACTTTAACTTCATCAGAAGTTTATAAAGACAGAGGTACTGTGACAGTTTGAATTTAGTGAATAAAAAAAAAAGATTGTTTTGAACTAATCCATTCCTGTGGGTGTGAGAGCCTATGATTGCATTAGATTCAATTAAGGGACCTTAATTAGCTCACTTGATTAGATTGCTTTTGACTAGACTACATCAGTGAGGCATGACTCAGGTTGGGTCTCTGCCCTCATACTGGAGCCTTATATAAATGGAGGTACACAGAGAAAGGAAGCTGCCATTTTGATCCTGCCATGTGAGAGAGGACTCGAGGATGACTAGCAGCCGAAGCTGAGGCACAAAGCCCACACAAGGCTGAGCCCATGGAGCAGCTCAAGGCTGAAGACACGAGCTGTATGCCTAATCCTCCACAGCTGGGTTTAGGGAGAAAGCAGCTCAGCCAAAACTGAGAGAGGAGGCCTGAAAAGAAACAAGCCTTATGCCTGATTGCCCACAGCTGAGTTGCTCGAGATGGTGAGCCTTGAGGGGAAGGCCAGGACCTCAGCAGAGATCAGATGCCATCTTGCCTCACCACATGGCAGGATGTCAGGATCACCAGTCACTGACTTTGGTGAGAAAGCATCTCTGATGGTGCCTGGATTTGGATATTTTCACAGACTTGGAACTGTAAGATTTTACCCCTAATAAATTTCCCATTATAAAAGCCAACCCATTTCTGGTACTTTGCATTGTCAGCCTTTGAAAAACTAAGACAGGTACATTAAAGACATTGAATACTAATGTAACTAAACATGTATAATATAGAACAGAAAATCATAGAAATGAATATAAAATTGTAACCCAATAAAGATTATGAAAGAGAGACATATGATACTATGGCAATATATTATAAAATGCATTAACAGAGAAATCAGGAATTTTTCTTTGAGGTTGTAATATATGTAAAATGTAGTGTGAGATCTTGTTGAAGGGAAGCTAAATCCTCATGTAGGGAAGAAGGATGTCACATCAAAGATCTGAATGGTTTATCTATATCTAATGCATAGAAAGAGGGAAACTCCTATGAGCTGTAGCTGGAGAAGTAGGTAGAAGTCAAACTATGCAAGGCTTTGGAAGTCATATTAAACTCTTTAATTTAAGAGCAAGAAGAAACCAAAGATATATTTTAAACTAGAGTATAATACAATTAAATTTGTGTTTTGAAAATACTACTTTAACTGCAGGGCAAAGGACTGATTATAGAAGCATGAAAAATACAGTTGAACTAGTTTGGACTAAGGTGATAGCAGTAGAGTTGATTAAAAATAGATTTAAAATATATTTAAGATGAAAAGCTAAAGGGCTGAGTGACAGACTGAATATAGAAGCATGAAGGAGAAAGAAGTATCAAGATGCTCTTAGATCCTTGGCATGTCTTTATATTAACACTAAAATTTGGAAAAATATAAGCTTATGCAGTGATGTAGGAAGGTTGCAAATGAGCCCCAGTGTTCCTTATCATGTGGTAGTCACATCCTTGTGTCATCCCAAAATTGAGCCATGACTGATCTGGGTAACCAATAGAAATGGCATTGTAGCTTCCTTCTTGGTCTCTTGAGTTGTTTGCTCTGAGGGAAGTCATCCGTATCGTTGTGAGGACACTCAAGCAGTTCTCAGGATATATATGTGGAGAGGAACTAGGCCTCCTGCTACTTGCCAGTACTGATTTACCAGCTACATGAGTAGGAAAATTTAGAAGTCTATCCTCCAGCCCCAGTCAAGTCTTTACATGCCTGCAGTCATGGACAACATCTGACTAAGTCTCATGAGAGGACTCAAGGCGTAATCAAGCCATCCCACATTCCTGACCAAGAGAAACCTTAACAGATAGCAGATATTTATTTTGTATTAAGCCATCAAGTTCTCATATAATTTGTTACTCAACAGTAGATTACTAACATACTCAGGTCACCTGTAAGTTTGGTTTGGGGCATACTGAGTTCTGGGTGCTGTCAAAGATCCAAGAGGAGATTGCAAATTGGCAGTTAGATATAACCACTTGGAGTTAGGAGGAGAGATCCGGAGTAGATATGCAAAATAGAGGGATTGCAAGCATATAATTGTAGTTTAGATCACCCAAAGGGAGTATAGAGAATGATAAAAAAATTAGGCCTGTGAGAAGACTTTGGGGACTTCAATGTTTAGTGGCTGTGGAGAAGAGGATAGGAGTAAGTGTCATAAGGAAATTTACTTCCTAAAAGAGCCTTTGTCCTGGCTCCTGAGGAGCAATTTCTAAATTCTTGTAATTTCCTGTGATCTGCACATCTTGTTATTCATGGTGGGTCCCAGACCACACTTGATAGTTTATGCTAATGAGATGATTCCAGCTGGGGCCAGCCACACCAGAAAAACCAATCATGCGATTCAGGGATTAGGGCTTTGAGTTGTATCATATGAGGGGAGAGACTGGAGATTGAGTTCAACAACACGGCCATTGATTCCTCAATCATGCCTATGTAATGAAACCCTAATCCAAACTCTGTACATAGATGTTTGAGTGAGCTTCCCTGATACATGACATGTGGGGAAACATGTTCTAACTCTATGGGGAGAGGACATGGAAGCTCTGCATCTGATGGCCCTCCCAGACCTTGCCCTATGTATATCTTCTGGGTTCATCTCATTCTTAACTATTTGCTGTAAAACAAACAAACAAACAAAAAAAACTGTAATTCTAAGTATAACACTTTTAGTGAGTCTGTGAGTTGTCTCAGAGAATTATCAAACTTGAGGGGATGGTGGGAACCCCTTTAATTGTAACTAGTCGGTTAGAACTTTGAGTGACCCAGGAACCCCCAAACTTACCACTAGTGCCTGAAGTGAGGGCAGACTGGGACCTGTGACCTTAACCTCTGGTGTCTGACCTAACTTCAGCCGAGTGAGAATTGTTTTGTAGTTGGTGTCAGATTTTATTGCACAATTCAAAGAACTACAGAGGAGTGAGATGGGTAACAAAGCAAAAAAACACAAGATATTCAAAGGAAAGAGTGATTAAAGGTGGAAGGTGTGGTCAATAGAATCAAATGGCGGAAGGTCACATAAGAAAGGGATCAAAAACGTATTTTTGATTTAGCGACACAGATTTTTTGTCTTATTGAGAATTGCTCACCTGCAATGTTATGGGAGGAGGCCAAACTGGAGTTCATTGAGAAGTGAGAAAATAGAGAAAGTGAACTGAGAACAGCTTATCAGCATCATAGTAATTCAAAATTTGTTTGTTTGATTTTTAAATTGGCCATCTAGAAGTCATACAGAATAATTTTCATGATTCATTTGTACAAACTAGTAGAGATCAAATCACATCAATTTCTTTTGAATTGTCATTTTAAATGGTAATCACTTTTATTAAAGTTGTTAAAATAAACAACCATAAAATAGCAAAAGTAAATCTAATGTTAATATTATTTATGTTACAGAAAAACATTCATATCCAACAGAGTCACAAAACTTTATAATCTGGCAGGAAAAAAAAGGGAAAATAAAAAGATGAGGTAAGGAATTTAAGGTATTATTATTTCCAATCACAAACTTGAGAAATAATAAACACGTTTGCTTAGGCATGAGTGGCAATAAACAAGAGAGACAAAAATTATAGGAAGCACAAAGTTTTCAGAAAAGAAAGAAGGATGAGGGGAAACCATAATATGCTACTCAAAGCTTAAAATTCCTCATTATCTTGATTCAAAGACATGTTCTATTATAATTGAGGGATTTTTCCACTTTATTTTTCATCTGCTGCATATGTTAGAGCACAAAGCCACTTCACAAAGCTCCATATTGCCACCTGCCACAGCACACTTGATATTGCACACCCTTGAACATAGAAATAAATATTAATTTTCTCTTATAATCACGCTTGCTATCAAAACTCCCTTATTAAGAGGATAACTTGGCATGAGACAACTACAGATCAAAACTAAAATTTACTTTTCTCTCACATAAAAGTACAAATAAACTAGATACTTAATATGATGTCGCAGTTCAAAGAAAAGACAAACTCAAAATTTATACTTAGTGATATATTGCATTCCATCATCCATTGAAAAATAGATTCATAGAAGTTAGAGATATATTTTCTTGAATATTCTGTTATTCAAATTAACATTCAGCATTCCAAATGGACAATTATTGCATTCTTCTTGACCATCTCCCCTTTAAACTAATCTTGAAAGATGGCATATGTTCATTTTGTTCATTCATGGCTATTCACACTATATATTTGAAATGTGGTTTTTTTATTCCCATAATTTAGACATTAAATGGAGAAATTTTTTGTTTTCTAGCACTAATAAAATCATAGATTTTTT
>JAQZBX010077635.1:0-14236 GCA_029593785.1 Cabassous unicinctus
ATGAAGGTCCAGGAGATGCTGGCTGTCCAGAGTCGAGCTTGAAATTCTCTCTGAATGCTGAAATCACCTCCCTTTTTAAGGCATTCAACTGATTGGATAAAACGTCACTAATTGCTGACAGCAATCTCCTTGGTTGATTGTAGATGTAATCAGCCATCTATGCAATGAACTCAATCATTACTAAAGTCCATAAATGTCCTTATATTACAATTAGCCCAGTGCTTGCTTGGCCAAACAACTGGGCACAATTACTTGGCCTAGTTGACACATTAACCTAACTCTCCCATAGAACTTAAAGCTAAACTGAAGCTCTAAAACTTTTAGAAGAAAACATAGGAGATAACCTTCACAAAAAGTCTTTAAACACCATATAAAGAAAAAATGGATAAATCGAACTTCATCAATATTTAAAAACCCCTGCTTTTACAAAGACACATTTAAGAAAATGAAAAGGCAAGCCACAGAATGGGACATATTACATTCTATACATAAATATAAAACAAAGGAATTGCATTCAGTGTATATGAAGAACACTTGCAACTCAGTAACAAGATAAAAAACAATCTAATTTAAAAATGGGCAAACGATTTGGGCAATTCACAAGAAATATGAATAAGCAACAAACACATAGGGTAATAAGCAAATAAAGCATGCCCTAATCATCAGGGAAATACACATTAAATTGTGATGCTTTTCCACCTTTGCACATCCATAGAAGTGCTTTAATTAAAATATTGTCATAGCCCAAGTTTGGTGATTATGTTGGTGGTAAGAATACTGAACAACTGCAGTTCATAAATACTGGTATGCCACTTTGGCAAACCATTTGTTTTTTTCCTTATGAAGTTACACATTCACTATCTATATAACCAAAAATATTAAAAAAACTTTCATAGTACCTTCATTCATAATGCTCAAAGCTATAAATACCCCATGGACATGTACCCATCAACACATGATTTGACTGACAAATTATGGTACATACATACAATATGATACTACTCAACCATAGAAAGGTATAAACAACTGATCTAACTTATACTTACACAAATTAGATCAGTGGTTGCTAAGATAGGTGGAATTGACTGCAAAGAGTATTGTGGAACTATCTGAGATGACAGACAATTTATATTTGTTGATGGAGGTGATGATTACATATGTGAATGCATTTGAAAAAAACCCATATGTGTACACACAAAGTGGTTGTATTTTGTTGTACATAATTATAGCTGTAAAGTTGATTAAAATATGAATATAAAATTGTAACTATTTACACACATAATAAAATAAATTAACTTTTAAAAAGCAGCTTACTGGTTAAAAAGTACTTTTAAAATAGTGATTTTTATTGCTCTTAGCCATAAAAAGTAGTTATATTTTTAATTCTTCTTAGTTGAGAAACTGTATCTCAGAAAGATAGTGCCCATGGGCTATAGTTAACAAATAGTTAATAAGTAGGCCTTTGTATTTCAATGTTCTTTCTTAGATAATTCCAAGTTGTTAAGCAAATTAAATTACTCAGTCTTATTTTAAATGTGATATTTATTACATATTAAAATAACTTTAAAAGAATATGTAGAGTAAATAATTTTGGCATTTCCTAAAATTGGCTGAATGCTACAAGATTGGCGTATTTCTGACTGGGTGGTTTTTCTAGAATCACAAGATTTCTATTGAATTTTTCTTCTGCATATTGAAATCACCACAAAGGATTACTAAAATTATTCAAGGGTGAAAAGTCAACACTTGTGTAACATGAACAATTTAGATAAAGGACATTTTCTGATTTATAATTGTCAATGAAAAAAATATCAGTATATAGCAATTACAGAGAAAAAAATGTCATGTATAGCTTCTCAGTTAAGACCTTTGCATCTTGATTGGGAAGTTGGCATATCATTTAAAAATGTCTTGGGAATAAAAATGCAAAAAGATGAATTATTCACAGCTTGCTCAAATTTAAGGAAGAGATAGTATTCATCTTCTTTTAAGTAGCAGTAACTAGTTACAGGTTTTTAAAAAAATCTATTATGTTGCAAAGTTGTTTACGTACACTTATTTTCCACTTTTGACACTAGACACTTATTTTTTAACAGAATCATCCAATTTGTTTCATATGCTGCTTGAGAAAGGCAGAGGGGGCAACTGCTCCTGATTCCTTTCATCTTGTTATATGACCTGACAGCTACTCCTCTCAAACCAATACCTAAAAGTATATTGTACACGTTTACAAGCAAGAATCTCCAGCACGTGGAAAAGGAAAAATTGAAGTAACAATCAGCTTAGCAAAAGGCCTGGCCACCCACGAGATTCATATTCTTAAGGAGTTCATTGAAGGAGAGGTGGCCCATGGGTGCCTAGCGCAGGCGTCTTAACCCAGAACTTCCACCTGCTCACCAGTGCTGGCCAAGGAGAGGGAGGGCAGACACCAGCCCCGGGAGACCCGGCCCTGGAGCATATTGGAAGCTGAACAAGAGGGAAGTGCTTCTGGAGGACTCCCGCGAGGGGGAGGACCACCTGCGGAAAGGGAAGACAACACTGTGCAGTGTCTGGAAAATTTCCCCTGATGCTGTGGATGCTGCTATGCTTCAACATGATTTGTATCATCTGAGGATGTGTACATATTTCATGAGATTGTTTCTTCCCCAACTGGATCAGAAGCCCTCCTCATAAGGGCTAAAATTGTTTCATCTTAATAGATGTTTCTTATAGGAGTTAAATGCAAGTTCTTAACTCGTGTAAAGTGGAGTTGATTATCTTAAGTATTTAAATATAGTTTCTAGTGGAACTTTGAATAATCACTCTTTTGGTAGTATTGGTTCTTACTGTACATTTTATTTTTTAAATGTTGTCGTTCCTCTAAACAGTAGCTCTCTTAGATGTCATGATGAGAACTTTTATGTCACCACTGAGTACCTGAAGAAGCTGAACATAACTAGTGGTTTTCAACGATGAACAATAATGTTGTTTCAGGATGGACTCTTGAAAAATTTAAGTTGATCCTTTGTATCTTCTGCTCCTACATCTTCTACTGATGGTTAAAGTTCTTTTTCTCTCTGTTTTTATTTTGAAACATTTTAAAAGTGCAGGAAAGATGGAAGAATACAGTGAACACCTACATCCCCTCCACCTAGTTTCACCCTCATTAACACTGCCAATTTTAAGGTCCTTTTTCTGATCTTTTAGTTTACAGAGTTATCTACACCCTATTTCTATCTGTGGTTCTTATATTACTTTATTAGGGTAGCTATAGTTTAATGTGTGGAAAAAATTTGCTGCAGAAAAAATAGAGAAAATTTTGGTTAGTTGTGACAGTTTACTTGTACTTTAAATTTAATTAATTTCCTTCAAAAGGACTGATCTTTCTTTGAAAGCTAAATTCTCTTAGAATTAAATTTTAAAATTCTTGACAATCTTCCAGAAAACTTGAGGATTTATTTTCCTATCATACTAGAAAAAGATCTCAATTCTCTTTCATTTTCAGTCTTTCTTCACCCGTCCCCCCTCAAATAAAATCAATTAGCGGATTTGTTTTTAAGCATGCAGCTTGACAGTACACTTTGCCTTATTCTAGAAAGAAAGTTTGTAACACTATCTGTTTTCTTAACTTCCTTGAAAATCAGCAAAAACAGCTATAATTTCTATTGCCTTTTGTTACTTTTTAAAAATAAAAAAAATAATTTAATGTTAGTTCTATATGTGTGAAATGTGAGGCATTCAAAATCATAACTTAGGTTTAAAGGCCATTTTAAACTATTAGTATAGATTTACCGTTGTAAAAAATTACATTTCTCTGATCTTCTGAAAATAAAAGTTCATTGAGTGGATTATACCTCAAAAGTGAAATAAGTAAGAGTGGAAATACTGGTATTCTCTAATGGGACAGCAGGGTTGATTAGAAGATTCTAGAACATATATCTATGGAGGCTTATTGTCCTAGGAAAATTTTCCACCTTATCCATGTCCCCAAATCTTACAAACAAAAGATATACAATAATCTATGTCATTATATCAGTGTATTTGGTTTAACCCAAACAACAGCGATGATGTTATGCTTCATACTGGCCCAAGGAAATCCAGGGAAAATGACATCATTTTTGGTCTCTGGCCAGAAGTAGGTGATTCATGAACTGCTGAGAGATTTCCCCAGAATCTCTTGTCCTGGATCATGTTTGTTGCCTGACACACGACGAGGCCACATGAGGGTTTCTAGGAGGGAAACACAAGCTCATAATCATGCTCATGGGGGCTGGAAGAAGGAACTGGAACACATGTGGTCCTGAGAAGGGCATATTCTGTTTCTGACCCATCCCTAAGTTGACTCTGTCTTTGTGGTGGAGTTGATATTTTCAGAGTCACCATCATCGGAGTGCAGCGAGGATCTTTGAAAATGACTGTGATTAATGACTGTGTAGCATACTTCTTCATAACCATTGCCATCTTTGTTTTCCTGCTGAGCAGAGGGAGAAAAGAAATCAAGGATCCAGGATCATCCATCAGATATATACTGATGTTCCCTGCCCCTCCATCCTTCTGTGTCTTGGCCCACAAAATGTCTCTTTTGCACCTAAGGTATCCAATAGCTCTTGCTCAAGTCCTGGTGTCTTAGAGACTTCATTTTAGCACCTTTCATGCTACTATGTATTCTAACTTTATAACTCCCCCCAAAATAAAAAGAAAGACACTAGTATTTCACTATCTGGAGAAAAGAAACCATTCTTTCTTTGTCTCTTTGTCTCTGTCTCTGACTCTGTCTCTCGCTCTCTCTCTATATATATATTTAGGAAATACTGGGAATTGAACCTAAGCCTTGTATGTGGGAGGCAGATACTCAATCACTGAACCACACCCACTCCCCTAAGTCATACACTTTAGATCACACATGTTTATGTTTATCAGGTCCTAAGTACTTAGTCAAGTTATATAAAAATAAATTTTCAGAAGGTAATATATAGCCATAATATTTACAGTTAAAACACATTTTCAAATCCATAGGCAAGGAAAAAAGATTAAAACATTATGATGGTATAAACAAACTAATAGGAATACATTTTTTCATGTTGTTGATTCCCTCTATGTTTGTAAATATATAAGGGTTAATTCCTACACACAAGAATTGGAAAGAAATGTGAAATGCTAAAAAGAATAGATGTTTTAATTGTGATGGAATTCTGTGTGTAAATTTATTTTATTTCACTTGTTTTTTCTATAATTTAGAAAATTGAAATAAGAGACTTCAGCAGAACTGAAACCATGACAATGAAAACCTGGTAGACATCTGATTCAGTTAAGGCATTTTTTCAGTTGGGATTTTCTTCCATTACTGCATAAAAAATGCCAAGTTAATTTATTTAAATGTGAATGATTTCTGTAAGTCCATTCAGGAATTACAAGTAAAGAAAGATTTATAGCTACTCTTGGAGATAATCATCTCTATTTAATATTTATAAGAAAAATATAATTACATTTTAAAATTACCTCAGGAACAGTGGATGAAACATCTTGACCTGGATGATGGGGGATAAAAAAGGAAAGCAACCTAAAACTTTGGTCCATCACGGTTGGGGAGGGAATGGTAGAAAGAATAGAATGTAGAGATGAAACTTCAAAGAGTCCCTGAACATCTCCCTCTGTGGCAGTCATCCATGTTATAATGGAGGTTCACAAAACTGACCACAAGAGCAAGGAAGAACATAAGTTTTGAGGTAACATGGACAATATTTCCACTGTGTAAGTGAACCCATACCAAGTCTTGTCAATAAAGCAGATTTTGGAACTGGGTGATACAATTTTGTCAGCAAACATGGTGTTGACAATAAGGTCTGGCAAGTGTAAAAGGAGAACTGTGATAGCTGGAAATTTAAGAAATATTTGCTATAAAAGCATCACAGAAAAAGCATTTAACATTTCAAGATGAACAATCATCATAGAAATAGATACAGAAAAAATGAGTCGCTAATTATTTTAAATTACATTCAAAAATATAGACCCAAGTTCATTAAACCTATGAAGACTAAAGCAACTTACATGCATGTATTAACCACTTTTAATAGTTTTTTTAAAATTGCTAATTTTATTCTCATTTTTTATTAGAGAATTTTGAAGCCTATAGAAAAATCATGCAGAACTAGGACAGAATTACCATATACTCCTCCCACACACTGCCTTCCTTATTATTAAAATTGTGTATTAGTGTGGTAACTGTTATAACTGCTGAAAAATATAATTACACTATTCACTACAGTCCTTAGATTACACTAGGTTTCTCTCTTTATGATGTACAGTTCTATGCTTACTTTTAATTTTATTTGGAAAAATATCTCATGATATTTATTTCTCTAAAGACTAATTAAACAGAGCATTTTCACATGTGCTTGTTAGTCATTTTATGTCTTTTTTGGAATAATGCCTATTCTGGACTTTTGACCATTTTTTAATGAAATGTTTATCTTTTTTCTGTTGGGATGAATGTTTTCTTTATACCTTCTGTGTACTAGACCTTTAACAGATATATGATTTGAAAATATTTTCTCCCATTCTTGTATACTGTTTGTATACTTTCTTGATGGTGTGTTTTGAAGAAAAAAAGTTTAATTTTGATAAAATCCAGTTTATTTAAATTTAAAATTTTTGTTTTCTGTGTTTGTGTAATATCTAAGAATTCATTTCCAAATCCAAATTATTAAAGATTTATCAATGAACTACTGTGAGACTCATTTGTAAATCTCTTACACATGGCCCTTCTGCTCCATTTATTTGAACCTATAATAAGCATTATAATGAAATATATGTCCCAGAGACTTAAATATTCTGGCTGTTCATAAGCTGGTTGAGCCCTGAATCTCACCAGAGTTGCAGCCAACAGCTACTCTCCAGGTCATTGAACTCACCCAGGACAACTAACAAAAAGAATGATAATGGAAAATACCCATGCCAAAAAGCAGACAGTATCTACAACTGCAAGCAAGACAGTTCCATCCATGTGCCCCATAGGATCTAAGTTCCTTCTCATTTTGAAGTAGAATGGGCATCACCATCTTAAAATCCTCAAATGGAGGAACACACAAACTTCTGTTGGGAATGCAACTAATGTAGTCTTATTATTCTAGCAATGGAAGAATTTGTAACATAGATATAGAGAGTGGTCACCAGAGGTTCTAAGGGGCAGGGAGAGTGAAGAATAGATGTAACATGGAGCATTTTGGGAACATTGAAATTATTCTGCATGACATTGCAATGACAGATACAAGTCATTATACATATTGTCAAAATGTATAAAATTGTGCAGTGCAATGTTTAAACCATAATGTAAAGTATAGATCATTGTTAGTAAAAATGTTTCAATATGTGTTCATCAATTGTAATCAATGTACCACACTAATGAAATATGATGGTAATAGGAGAAAGTGTGGGAGGGGAAAAGGTTGGGGTATATGATAATCCCCTATATTTTCAATGTAACATTTCTGTAATTTGCTCCCTGAAAATAGAGGGAAAAAAAAGCTGAAAAAATAAAACTCATTTAACCCCTATGTTTTTGTAACAGTTTTAGAGCTTTATCCCTTACATTGAGATTTTTGGTACACTTTAAATTAAGTTTTCTATATGGTATAAGGTAGGAGTCCAATTAGATTTCTTTTCCTGAGAATATCCATTTGTGCAAGCACCATTTATTGAAAAGAATATTCTTTCCACATTGAATGGACTTTTCACCATACCAAAATCAATTGAACTTACACATATGGGTTTTGTTCTAAACTCTCAATTCTAATTCATTTTCATATATTCAATGTCTATCCTTATGCCAGTGCCATCTTCTTTTGATTAGTTGTTGCTTTGTAAAACATTTTTTTTACTTTATCGAAGTACATCATTCATACATGTACATACATGAACAATAAGTGTATAGTAACATTTGTGAACTTACAAAAGAAACGTGCATAATAAAAAACAGTCAGAATTAGAGAAATCATCACAGTGTATTGGCTATGGCAAATATCCCTGTTCATAAGAATAAAATTGATTCCAAAATCTACAACCTAACAAACTTGATGGTGATTTTTATCAAGATCTTATAGTATATTAAACAACTTTTAAAAACAGAATTAAGAATTTCTAATAAGTTCACAAATAAAAGTCACATTTAATGATCTTATTTCCAATATGGGATGATACATATTTTCATATAGTCCTATATGCTTATATATAGTCATATTTTAATGATTTAATATATTTAATATATATTTAATATATTTTTATATCAATTCTATTGTCTGAATACATTTAAAGCATAGGATTAGAGACAATACTTTGGGGGAGTCAGTACAAAGTATAGAGTGTGAGTATAGAGGACATGCGGATATCAGGGATTATTAAGTGAAATGATTGTACCTATTAGTGTTGAAGATGTTAAAATATTTAAGAACAATCAGATTAAGCCTCAAATTAAAAATGTGCAATCTGCCATAACTATGCTAATCGTATTATGTTGAATTAACATACTAAGGAGGTCTCTTAATGAAATTTAGGGCATGGTCTGGGAAAGAATGGGGGCATTAGAGTCAGAAAGGAAATATTTGAGATTTGCCTGATGATTGCAATTACCCTAAACTCCAACAAATCCCTCTGGTCAGATGAGGCACTCCCCCTGGGCCTGAATGATGAGGCTCTTGTCTCCTTCCTGGAAATCACTAAAGAAGTGATCTAGCAAAGTAAAGCCAACTATTATGCCTTACCAGGACTACCTCATTATATTCATGTTGAAAATGAAAATCAGATCCAATTATGCCCTTTAAAGAGGGTTGATTATAACAGAAAGGGAATATTTACTCTAAAAAATTTACTAACTACCTAAATCAAGTAAAGAGAAAAATGAATTCACATTGTGTGGTTATTGAATGGACTCTGTGGATCTTAGACTGTGAAAGGAAGCACTTAGATAGGACTGAATGTTTTGATATTGGTGCATTTACCAGAGCATCTGAGCTCCACATGCCAGCTCACACTCTTGAAAATATTTCTAACCACCTGGAAAATGGCCTTAGTCATGGCCATATCAAATGCATTTATGTTCCATGTTGTATGCATTTCGTATTGCTACTGTAACAAATGACCACACACTTGGTGACTCAAAACAACACAAATTTATTAACTTATTCTGGATACCAGAGGTGCATTGAGTTTAGATACAGATATCAATAAGTCTCTCTGGGCATAAATCAAGAAGTAGTTTGAGCTACATATCTTCTAGAGGCTCTAGGGGAGAAACTGTTTTCTAGCCTGTTTCCGGTTATAGAGGATGCCCACAATCCTTGGCTCATAGTCTTCTTCCATCTTCAAAGCCAACAATGGCCAGTTCACTAGTGGGTTAAAAGAAAGAAGAGAGTCCTGGAGCAATATACTAGACTATGTATAAAGGAACTGGAATTCATTTGGTTTTGGACAATTACCCAAGCAACAAGAGAGAATGCAGGGGCAGATACAGATGTTCTGGAGGGAACAGCAGAGTTCATTTTCTAGTTGCATATATTTTCTAAATTAGAAAGGTATTAACTGAAAGTAAAGATAGAAGTTTTATGTTATAAAAGTAAAGAAGAGGTATGAACGAATTGTCTCCAAGCTCACTTGAAGTCATAAATTTATATGAAACCCAGTATATTTTTTCCAAATATGCAGTCAAGGAATAGATGGAGAGTTGGTCATAACCAATAGTCAGTTTTAGACAAGTTGGTGCATTATGGGTTGGATTGTTCCCCCAAACAACACATGTTGTAGTGCTAACCCAAGTACCTCAGAATATGACATTATTTTGAAATAAAGTCATAGGGAAATAGTTAAGATGAAGTCATACTGTAGTAGGGTGGTCCATAATCCAACATTACTGGTGTCTTTTTAAGAAGAGGGAAAGAGATAGACAAAACACAAGAGTGAAGACCCCCATGTGAATTTGGAGGCAGAAACTGGAGTTGTGCTGCCACAAGGCAAGGAATGCCTGGGGCTATGAGAAGCCAGGAGAGAGGCATGGAAGTGACTCTTCCTTGCAGACTTCAGAGAGAACACCCTGCCAACACTTTGGTTTCAGACTTCTAATCTCCAGAACTGTGTGAGAACATGAAGCCACCCAGTTTGTGGTACTTCATCACAGCAGCACCAGAAAACTAATACAGGTTATAAGGAAATAGGAAAAGAAAATGTTGTGGTATGTAAGGTAGTGATTATAGAAATTGATGTTTATAGTGAAACCACACAAAAGAGGAAGGGAAGACATGACAGATAGGGTGAATGTCATTGAAAAGTTCCAGGTCATGAAAAGAAAAGTTATTCAGTCATGGAAAAGAATGAATTCCTGATGCATGCAACAACATGGATAAACCTTGGGAACCTATGTTGACTGGAAAAAAGCCATGCGTAAAATGACAAATATTGTATAATCTCTCTGATATGAACTAGCTATAATAAGCAAATTCACAGATTTAGAATCTAGAATATCAGCATAGACTGGGGCTAGAAAATGGGAAATTGATACTTAATGTTTACAGAGTTTCTATTTAGGCTGATTGTAAAAGTTTGGATTTGGATGGTGATCATGGTAGCACATTACTGTGAATGAAATTACCACCATTGAATTATATAGCTGAATGTGGTTCAAAGGGGAAACTTTAGGTAGTATATGCTACTAAAATAAAATTAAAAGATAAAACATAGGGCTGTACAGCACAGTGAATCATATTGTATATGGTTTACTATAGTTAGTAGTACAAGTATGTTCTTTCATGAATTATAACAAACATCTGAAAGTGATACAAGTTGTTAATTATAGGGTAGTATATGGGAAAAATGCATGTAATGTAATCTACAGCCAATAGTTAATGGTATTATTTTCATGATCTTTCAACAATTGTAACAAAGGTAATTACTATTTAAAAAATAGTAAATTTATAGAAAAGTGCTATCATCAATTGTAGCAAATTTTTCACACCTAAGCAAAGTGTGAGTGGTGGGGAATCCTCCACTACTCTATAAAGTAAGGGAATCCTGTGTTTTGTATGTGAATGCTCTCTAAATCCACAACTTCTCTAATAAAAAATTAAAATTTTAAGTATAAATAATTTTTAAAAATTCTAGGTTAAATGGATTGTACTATAGAATTAAAAGATTGTTGTAGTAATTAGTAGCAATTAGTGAATAGCTGCAAGGCATAAGAAATGACTTCAGAGATTGGCCACTTGAAAGCAAAATTTTGGTGGAGTTGCCTCATTGGTAAAGACAAGTTTGAGAGCATGAACTTGAGAATGAGTGGCTGAGGTAGTGTGAAGGGAAAACACAAGAACCCATGGCTTGCGATTGTGGATTTAGAAATACCAAGAATTTGGATTCTTGAAGAAAATGAGTGGCTAAGGATATCAAATGTGCAGAAGCTTAAGAAACAATGACTTAGAGATCAGTAGAGGAAAATAACCAGGAGAAACATGAAATAGTTTGCAAGAAAAAAACACAGGATATACAGATAAATTTGAATTTTAGATAAATAGCACATATTTTTATTATAAGTATGTCCTATGAAGTATTTGATATACCTACACTTAAAATACGTGCTGTTTATCGAAATTCAAATTTATCTCATTGTCCTGCAACCCCATTGTTTTGGATAAAGTCTGATGACATAAGATTCATATTATTTTATGGGGGAGGGAAAGTGAATTGTTAGTACATGTTAATGACAAGAAAAGAGCACCACAACCCTGTTCCAGAAGGGTGGTATGAGGTATGTCAGAAAGTGAAATTCCATGCCTTGAAAGGTGTTCAGGAAAGCAGATGCCAAGGGGAGAGTTGGTTTCAATTAGAATCAGAAGTAGAAAAAAAGCTTCAGAGAAGAGATTGAAGATAGAGTGCATTTTGCTTCTGACTGAATAAGAGTTCCAGAGGGTAAAGTTAAGGGTTTTAGGAGTTTGCAATAGTCGAGAGATGGGATCCAAAAGGAATGATATAGCAACCTGGGAATAAAGGTTTTCTTTTTAAAATTGACATGAACAGGGATAGGGGGAATAGCAAGTTTTTATTATCTCAAGGCAGTTTTACTGTCTAAAGAAGGAATGTTAAGGGATGGGGGGAAATGGTTGGGGTAATCACTGGGAGCACACACAGTTATGGAGTCCCTTTAGAATTTTTGTAAAAGTTAATATGGAAATCCAAGGAAGTGCTTCATCTTGATTTGTTCAGGTGGAACCTAGCAAAGGATTGGTTTTATATCTTATGCTGCCTTTTAATACGTACTAAGGCAATAATGCCCTGTTTGCTAAATTTTTAAAAATTGTCTTAATCTCCCATGATTATTTTTCCAGGAGAAATGTGAAATATTTTATATTTTCAGTATCCATTTCCATTTGGTTTTGTATATTGTTTTCTCCTTCATGAATAAGAATATGGCATTTCAGTTTAGTTAATTCTTCACACCTGCCCATTTGAAAATTTTTCGCAATAGCCCTTAAAAGTTCCTACAATGATCTGTAAGCCATTAAATAGCTTGTAACATATTTTCTGTGACTGAACCCAACAACTGTGACTGAAATATATTTGGCACTGGGAAATTGATGAAGGCAACAAACTCCCAATGATATGAAGATATGGTCTTGGTTATATCATCCTGGTTTGATTTATAGGGAGAGTGAATCCCATTAGCACTAGAAAATGGGATACAGGTGGTTCATAGTGCCAAGTAGCAAAATGTTTAATTAAAATTTTATCTGTAGTTACCTAAATTAATGAGACCAGGCTGAACAATTACTCCAATTTCCCTAACTGAAAGAATGAAGAATATAAAAACTGATCTATGATCTGTGTGGTGTTGGAGAGCATAAACAAATAATATGCCAAACTCATGACTTTCAATTTGTGGTATATAAGACTTGGGAAATTGCATGACTTTCCTGAAAGGGTCTACTTAGTGCACTAGTCATAGGAGGGGTAAAAATATATTACCTCTATCTGTGTCATGGTGGGTTCAATGTGCCAATAAACATATCTTGTGAATTTTTCCAGTTCTTGAAAGCATAATGAAATAAATATACCGAAAAACTGGAAGTATTATCACATTGATTCTCCTAACATATGCTGGTGGGGTGACCCACATAGAATGTAAACAAACAAACAGAAAACATATTAGCAATAATATCACTTTCCTAGGGAATTCAAGAAATTATTTATTTGAATATCTAAAAGATATAGAGGTGATTAGTTTTATCACATCTCCATATAATTGACTTTTTCACTTCTGTAAAGGATGTCTTGGTCTTGCACTTTTTCACAAATTTAATTATATGGCCACTTCAGTTGTGTTGTATCTTGCAGAAGAGGTTTCTTTGTTGGGCTAAAGCATTACAAAGGCGTACATCTAATATGCATTTGCTTTCACATGGAGGAACACCAACATAGCTATACTGGTGCATCACAAGGCTTCATCAATTTCTGTCTCTGTGGCAAAATCTGTGCAGTGGGAACATCAATTCACTTCATACAGGCACAGAAAAAATAATGGTCTGTGATGGTTAAGCTAATGTTTCAGCTCAGCCGGGTAATTGTGTCCAGGTGCACTGTGCACTGGACATGTCCAGCATGCACTGGGGTAATTGTAATACAATAACATTTATGGACTTTGTTCACCAGTGAGTTTACTGGGTGGATGGCTGATTACATCTGCAGATATCAAGGAGATTCCTGACAGCAATGGATGATGCTTTTATCCAATCTGTTGAATACCTTAAAAGGAGAAGTGATTTCAACATTCAGAGAGAATTTCCCAGCTCATCTTTGGACAGCCAACTTCTCCCAGAAACTCATTAAGGACTTTTCACTACATTTTCATCGGAGCTCCTGGTTTGCAGCCTGCCTGTGGAACCTGGACTTGTGTATCCCCATGGTCACATGAGACACCCTTATAAAATCTCATATTATTGGCAGATATCGCCTGTTGATTCTGTTTCCCGAGAGAACCCTGACTAATATAGCTTGGTGCCAGGAGTGGTTCTTGAGGAACACAGTCTTTAACATGGAATGTCTGAAGTGGTTCCAGGAGTTTTGTAATTGACTCTCTACTCCAGTTGGACTCAAGGGTACTAATGACTGCCTCTCCAATAAAGAAGAGGTTGCTAACAGTCCATGGCATTAGCTGGCAATAGAGATATGCAAAATAACATCACTGGATTCCCCTACTTCCATGCCTATAAAAAGCAAGGATCTG
>JAQZBX010077636.1:0-14242 GCA_029593785.1 Cabassous unicinctus
TAAAGATACCCCAGGAGCACGGGGGGAAGAGAGTCCAGAGTAGAAGTAAAGATACCCCAGGAGCACGTGGGAGGAGAGTCCGGAGTAGAAGTAAAGATACCCCAGGAGCACGGGGGGAAGAGTCCAGAGTAGAAGTAAAGATACCCCAGGAGCACGGGGGGAAGAGTCACATGTTCTGCCTTGTGGAGGCAATAGGCAGGGTAAACTTTCTGGAGGAGGAGGTATCTAGTAGGAATTTTAATGAGGAGTTTTCAGAGTAGCGAATGTGGGGTGGGCACTCCACGGGAGGGTGCAGTATGTGCAAAGAGATAAAGGTGGGAGAGGCCGAGAACTGCACCAACAGATTTGCTGCCTTGCAGGAGAGAGGCCTGAAAGGGCAGCCAGGCCCGAGCAGGAGTGTCTGGGGCCACTGTCTGGATTCTTGGCCATCCTGAGGGTAATGGGGTACACTGTCACCATTGACCACCTGGGGCAGCGTGTCGAAGGTGAGCAGGGAGCCTTGGCACAGGAGGCAGGTAGGGCAGGGCAGCAACTCTAGCAGGTCAGCCTGTCTGCCTGTCACCTGTCTTGGTACAACCCTTAAGCTAAGATAGGTTTTTACATTTTTAAATCGTTGGGGCAAAAAAATTTTTTTTGAGTGACATTTTAGGTCTTTTGTGACACATTCATAAATAAAGTTTTATTGGAATAGCCAGATTTTCCTTTACGTATTATCTGTACCTGCTCTCGCCCTACCACAGCAGAGCTGAGTATTTCTGCAAAGAGTGTGTGGACCTCAGAACCTAAAATATTTGCTGTCTCGGCTTTGACAGGGAAAGTTAGGAGGCTGTGTAATTCAAGCCAGGAGTCGAGAGAGCCTGAACTAAGAGCAGATCAAACGTGTATTTAAAGAAGACGGTTGAAAAGGATTGTGACAGTGCATTGGTTGAGGAAGAGATTGTTGGCAGAGACCCCGATTAGAGTTTCAGTACAGGAGTTGAGAGGCATATTAAAGTCCTGGGCTGTGGCTACGTCGTAAAATGGAAGGCAAGTGGCATATTCCAGAGGTTTTAGGGTAGTGAATAAGAGAAGATGGAATTAAAAGTGATCCCAAGGTCACCAGCCTGAGTTGATTAAATGATCCATGAATCCAACTAGTGTACCTGAAAGGTGTGGCAGAGGGAAATAAGGCGTTTTCTTTTGGAAATCAGGTGGAGATGTCCAGGTTAGCTCTGGTAAGAGAGAGCTTAGGGCTGGAGGCTTAGGTCTGGCTGCTTTTATAGAAAGGCCTTGCTTGTAGCCAAGGGAGGAGGTAGAAGCACTTGGCACCGTGTTTTAAAAGGGGGGTGGAAAAGAGAGGCCGGCCAAGGGGGCTGCAGTGGCGCCCTCACGTGCTCTGAAAGGTGCCTGCCCGTAACTGAGAGAGCAGGCTTCAGGGAAGCCTTGAAAGGAAAGCGATCCAAAGGAGGCCTTGATGGAGTGGCAGTGAAAGCCATCTGTCTTCTTCTTAAGGAGCCCCTAGGCAGCCCGGAGTGCAGGAACCTGGGGCCTGCTGTCTTCCCAGGCAATCACTATCTTTGCAGCTTTTGACAAATTACTTAAAGGCTCGGTTGGGCCTGCTTACTTTTCTGTAAAATGAGCTTAGAGTAGATGATTTATAAGTTTCCTTTAAGCTCTGTTAGTGATTTGCGGCAACCATTATTAAATTCCTATTTCTGTTTGTTAAGCATTTGAATTCTTTGGAGTAGCCTTTATCTAAATGTTTTCCTAGTTTGAATTTCAGAGAGATTTCATGGAAATGTCCCTCATGCCTGCCACTTACATTCATCATAATTTAGGCTCTTCTGACTTCTCACAAAGCTTATAAAAATACCTCCTGACACCCCCCAGTCTCTTTTGCCAGCTACTGCCAAATGAATATTTAGAAAACCTTGCCTTGACTGCGTTACTCTACTCTCCACACCCTCCTGGAGCCGCACTGCCTGCTCCAGAACGTCCGAGCCAAGCGGCATGGCATTTTAGGGCGTCCCCAGCAGGCTCTCAGCCGTCATTTCCCTAAGTTCTCCACATGCTGACTTCCAGCTCAGCGTAAGCACACGTGTCCCCCATTGCCCTTTGGACTTTTCTTTCCATTTACTGTTCTCTATCCCCTTAGCCTTCTCTAGCTCTATTACAATCCTACCTTCTCCTCAAGGGCCCTCTGAATTCCTGATTTTCCCACTGTTGCCCTCTCTGATGACCCCTTCTGGAATGGAGCGCATCTCTCCCTGGCTCTTCCTTCCCACTTTGAACTGATGGTATTTCTATGTACAGACTGGAATACTCAAAGGAGGAAAAATGAACATCAGGAAGAAAAGAATTAATACTCCCAAGGCTTTTATGTGCACGTTTTTCTTCCCTTCTAGAATGTATTATGCTTCAAGCCGGAGGGCAGTCTTAGTAATATTTTATTTCTCAGAGCACCTAGCTCAGCCTTTTGCAGAGTTGATGTTCAGTAAGTCATTATTATAGGAATGGTTAAGTATTGCACATTTATCCATGTATAAATAATGTCAAGTATCCATATATAAATAAATAGGGTAAAAAGCACTTGTCCATATGACAAAGTTCATTTTGAACTTTAAATGCACATACATGTTTACGTATAGGAGAATCAAATGATAAACATTTTAACAGTGCAAATAGGTTTGGTAAACAGTACCACACCTCTCACTTAAATCTGCTCACTTAAAAAGCATACACACACACACACACACACACACATACACACATCTTAAACTAGAGTTCTCCTCTCACAGTGTTTGGCACCAGTGTCTAAAAAGCATGATCATTAAATATAGCTATATCTACCTACTCATACATGGAAGCAAGGGCAAGTCTGTTTTATTCCAATTATTTCTTCATTTTTAGGCTTATTTAAGCTATTTCTTCCTTTTTCTTTAATAAGCTTTCAAGGACATTTTTATGTCTGTTCATATCCTTACTCATTATACATGAGCATTTCCTGTTGTTAGACACTGCTAGAGATGGTGGGAGACAGAAATATACACTAGCCTTAGATGCTGCCCTTTAGCAGAAAAGATAACAGACACATAGGTGGTAAGATAAATGGTAAGATCCAGAAGGGAGGGTCCACATAAAGTATTATGGGACTTGGGAGGGGGACAGATTCCCTCTTACTGACCTCAGTAGGATTTGGACCTAGGAACAGGGGAGGCAGAGGACATTCCCTGCCGGGGAAGCCATGATCCCTGGGGTGCACCTGGGGTGTACTATGTAGATGAGAGATTAAGTACAAGCAGCCTGTCACCTAAATTCCTAAGAGCATCAGTCTCTGAGATTGAGAAGATATATACATCTTAGGATCTGCCTGATCCAGTGCTACAGGTGATAGCTCTTTGAAAAATAACCATAGAGTTAACAGCTTAACCAGAGAGGCTAACATTCACTGAGTCCTTACTCTGTTCCAGGAACTGGTTTGAGTGCTTTTCATTTAGTCCTCCCACTAGGTGCAGACTATTATTTTCCCTGTTTGACAGTTGTGGAAACTAAGGCACAGAGACGTAAACTGATTCATCTTAGGTCATGCAATTGAGAGGTTACATAACCAGGTTTTGAACCCCAGTAATTTGTCTCCAAAATCTATACCCTTATCTGTCAGGCTGTAATTCTATGTAAATTACTAAGGAAATGGATTAATGTAATTATTCCTAAAAAGATAACTGAGAAAATTAGTAACATAGGTTTAAAATAGAAATGTGTTTGCTGCTCCCTTATCCTGATATAAGTATATGTCAGGGAATTTTAGTCTTGACTTGGGTTTTTCCTAAGAAACAGAATTTCCTTCAGCCCATTATTTGCCTTAGCCATTTAACATATAATACAAATGTAACTCTCTTTTACTTCTAAACTTCATTTTTACCTAAGAGGAAAGAATGACTTGATATATATATATATAAAGCAACCTTTTCTGCATGTTTATGTAACTGTTTTTAACCACTTATTGAGAGAAACACTCTTCTGCAAACCTGTCGTGTGGGTGTTGAATAACTGATTTTCAATCCTGCATCTTTCTCTGAGAGCATTGTCTCTGACCAGGGCATGGGGTGGGGTTGGGGTGGGGGACACACTGCTTGAAGATGTCTTTCGTTTCCAGGGAGTTTAGGGTTTGAATTGCCCTGGGTGCAAAAGGGAGACCAACCTGGCCTTAAACCTGCAATGAGGCTGCAGCTTCTGTCAGCAGAGCTGCCATTAAAATTATTTTTCTCCTTTTATATCAATGATGCTTTCAATGATTTGTATTTTAAAGAATTCTTAAAGCAGAAATCTAAGTGAGAATGTATAAAACTACTATTTTGCTATGACCTACTTTTGTGATCCAAATGGAAAGAGCTGGCCTGTGACCTAGAGAGAGAGCAACTTGAACTCTAGTATTTATATCTTTTAAAAAACGAGAACGAGCCTAACAGAGGAGCCACCAGGTTAGCCTATTGTGATGGGTGGTTTTGGGGAGATGTGATCACGTTTCCTTTCCAGAGCTTGTTGGCATTCATCTCCCACCTAAACTAGTGTAAAAGCTCTCCTGAGTTTAAATGATTGACTTCTCAGACTGTCCATATGAGCCAGAACTCTTTGATTGAGGTGACAGAAACTCCAAAAGGAAACACTGCTTAGCTTTTATAGCCAGACCTATAAAATCAAGGTGCAGCTGCCCTCTGCGGTTCTTGGGCCAGAAGCCCAAAGCAGCACTGACTCTCTGTGAGTATTCTGTCTGGATATTGGCTCATTCTTTCATGAAGACACATCCTTGCATCTGACACTGAAGAAAAAGGAGATGCCCTTGATTTCATACTGAAAGAAAATGGCTTCGTAGCTTCTCCACTTCCTGTTTCAAAAATCTCAGTTCCAGCACCCAAACTGAATCCCGTGCACCCATGGTCCCTGGCTGGCAGCCTCAGCCGAAGCACAGGGAGGAGGGGAGGAAGAGTGGCCCTGAGGATGGGAGGCACGAGCAGGGAGCTGGGGTCAGTGCCACAACAGGTGTCCACCCCATTGCCTCTGCCGGCTTTGTTTAGATTCGACCCCTGGTTTTTTCTTTGTCAATAGGAATGGTTTGAATTAGAAAGCGAGAAAGAAAGAGTACGTCTCTGTTCATGGTGGTTTGACAGTAATATTCTCCATTGCCAACATGGTATAAGTCCAAGGAGGCGTAGTTAATTCTTCACAAGGTCATTTTGTTGTTTTATTTAGAGAGCTCTCGGAATAGGAAAAGAGAGCTGTAAGGGATGCATAAATGAATATCTAGTACATGCCAAGCAAGAACTGTGCTTGCTTCCCTATAGCAGTGCTACCAAAATGAGGTCTGCAGTTTTTTTACCAGTCTGGGACAAGTAAGTACAACAATTGAGAGGAAGCATTTGGAAACTTTTATATCAATTTTAAATTACTGCAAAATCCATGTGCATGACCAGTGGGCTTGTTTGGTATCTTTAAAGTTTTTAAAACTTTTTCGAGTAATTCATTTTTATTGCATTTTATTACATTTTTATTTGCATCTATTGCAAAGGATTAGAAATTAAAAGCAACAAAAGAGCCAACTGACCTTTGACCTCAAGGAGTTTGAGAAGCCCTGCCTTCTCAGTCCTTGCTGCCAGCCCAAGGAATAGCAGCACTTCATAGAGGAGGAAGGCGGAGCTGGAGGAGGCAGGGGCTGAGAAGACAGGCAGGGCTTCATCTCCCTGCCCCAGACTCGGGAACCTGTGATCTGGAACTCCATTCACCTGTAAGTGCAAAAACACGTCCACAGCTGGACAGAAGTGCTCTGAGAGTCGTAGGATCACCGCTCAAGGGCTCGGGCCGCACCTCTTTTAGCTCCGTGTCCCCAGCACCACGTTTTGCCCCAGGCTTTTCACATGTTCTCCATAAACATTGAATAATCTGCCTCAGTTCTTTATTGTTAGGAGTAATTCAGAAAGAACTGCACCTGTCTTCAGGTGGCAGCTAGTGAAAGTCAATCACGTGTTTTCAGTCTCTGTTCACTTGAAGGGGGTAGTATAATGTGGAGATGCATTCTTGGTCTTCCACAGAATATTCAAGAATTTTTAGCCTAAAGTTTCCATTTAAAAGTTAAGCTTGTTTTTTTTTTTTTTTTTCTTGTACTCCTTTCATGAATAAATTAAGCAGAGAACGTGTCAAAAATAATTTTAAATGGATATATGTGCAACCAACATCTTCAAGTCTGGAAATAGATGGCCTTGGTACTGTTTTACATTGCGTCCTCTTTTCCTTCCCCCAACCGGTATCAGAGGGAACGGGCTGTCAGAGAGCCAGGAAGGAAGAGGCTTCCCTTTGGCTCTGGGAGACCCCACAGTGCCTGAGCCTGCTCTTCCCTACCTGCGTGAAGGCTAAGAAGCCTGGGCTTGGGGTGCCCAGGAGGGGAGGCCAGTGAGCCAGAAGCTGCCAGGGCACATCCCTGCGGGCTCTGCTTGCCGCTCCCTGGCCCGCTCCCCTCAGTTCTGTGCAGCCCAAATGTGTGTGTGAAAATCTACTCTTGGGATGCACTCTCTTCTCCCCTGCCACGTAGGCCCACAGCTTGGAGCGTGGTGGCAGCGGCAGCCAGCTCATTTTCTGAAGAAGCCCAGAGGAAACCGAGGAGGTACTGCCCACAGCACTTGCCTGACTCAACAGTAAGCATCAAGTTCAATGAAAGTGGGAAGAAGGAGGAAAAAAGCAAACCCAGAATTTTCATCAGAGTAGCCCTAGTTCAGATTGTTTTTCTAAAAGAAAATTCTGATCACCAATGTTATTGTAAGGTAAAAGGACAAAAAACCAACCCATCAATGTAAGGGTGTTGAGTTTCTTCCCTAACACCTCTTCCTAGTTGCATGCATTCGTTAGGCCAATTATTAGGCATTACTCACTTGTTATTTAATATTTCCTGATATCCACAAGTATACTTGATTGATAAATCCAGGTACCAAAGCTCACATTAAGCATCCTGAGAAAGGAAGCGGCTTGGAGAAGACCCAGTGTCCTCAGCACCCCACCTCAGTCCATGTCTCATGGGGGCCACAGCCCATTCCAATGAGCATGTTTGTGTTAAGCAGCTGCCCTGTTAGACGGGCTGCGCAGGGGACACAGGCCCCCGACCTCAGGGATCCAGGAAGGGCAGCAAATGGTCAGAGAACGTCTGGAAGGAGCCCTTAGAGCCGACGTCCAGCTGAGGAAAGACTGCTGCACTCAGCTCCCTGTGGCCTGTGAGAGCTGCACATCTCCGCTCCACCCCCACCATGGAGGGGCCTGGGGAAGGGTGGGAGGAGGGGGTCGCAGGCTGCTTGGGCCACCAGGTAGCAAAGGACAATCTCCAGGGAAGAATGCCTTCTCTAAGCAACGAGCCCCTGGGACACCTGTGTTGTGCCTACCTCTGACCAGCAGGTTTATACCAAAAGAATGCACCCTGTTTTGAGGGAGTAATTATTATAAATATAACTGTACCAACAAAAAAAAGTCTATAAAATAATGTAACACCACTATTGGATTATAATATAATACAGCAAGGGGTGGAGATGGAGGACATCAGAAGGGGGCTTTAGCAGTGCTCGAGACTTGCCTGTAGTCCAGCAGCTATTCTGAAATGTGCTTCGCCAGGCTGGGCTTCGTTTGGTCTTGACACTCTCCTGGTTCTATTTCTGATTTTCTTCTATCGCCTTGGGACAGTCTCCTACTGTACTTTATTTCCTAAAGCCCTTCACTGGTTTTATGAATATATATGAGTAGGCAAAATCCTTTTAACTCATTCAAGGATCTATAAATCTGAGGTGTTGCTCGTCTGTCCAGGGACTCCAGTACTATTAATATAAATTTATGTAAAATAAATTAATTAGCAGTCACAGTGCATTGTTGAAAGCCAGAAAACTTCAGGGCAGTTGAGGGCATGATCAAATTCCTCAAGCCCTTTGTGGCAAGGTATTGACGAATTAGGGACACAAAGAGAGTATATTGTTAAATATATTCCTTCCTATTTTCTAAATCTTAAATGTCCTTCTCTGCCTTTAGAGGGAAAAGCATCTTGCCGTTCCTGATATTAATTCTTTGTCACAACAATATCTAATGGAAGCAGCTCTGCAACCTAGGGGTTCTTTAAGTTCTGCTTTGTTGCACTCATGGCCATTCTCTATTCATAACCTATTTCTGAAATAAAGCCTTTATTCAGAGTCATTCTCTGTTGAATTAATCGACAGTGTTTGGATTGAGGAAAGATGATAATTACATTAAGAAATCATGAAATTCATCTATGGTGAAAGTAGAGCCCATGTCAAAACCATAGAGGCACCGAAATTCAAATCCTGCACCCAGGCACATTTGCACAAAGAATTATCTGTTAAAAGTAGAAGAAAGAATGACAGTCTGAGACAACTCATGTAACTAATAAACTTTTTAGATGCCGTTTCATATGTTTGCTTTTCATTAAATTCAGGAATGGTTGCGACTGTGTTGTTGTGATTCAGTCAACATTTATTCCTATCTGTTTTTCATATACAAAGGCTTAGGGATGCCAGAAAATAAACTGTTAACGGAGAATTAACTTCTTTGGCATGCTTTCATACTTATCTTCCAAATTAAAGAAAATGAAATGGGCAGAAACAGAGTGTAGATTACCTCCTTTTTGTCAAAAATGGTGGGAATTTGAAAATTAATAATAAAAAAGGGAACAGATGCAGTAACATGCCAGAGGGAGATTAATGTGGAGAGTAAAATCTGTGAGCAACAAAACTGAAGCAAACGGAATCAGTGGGAGGCGGTTGTACAATCAAAATCAGGATAAAAGAGAAATTACAGACAACCCTGCACTTGTCAAAGTAGTAGTGATGAAATCCTGACTCTGCCAGCAGTGAGAACCTGTGTTAGCACTTTGGGGTAAGGACGGTAGCCGGGTGCCAGGTAGGAGGGCAGTGTTAGGCTGCTGGGCAGCAGCCATCTTGTGGGGAACAGATGGCCCCGAAAGCTGGCAGGGGAGGGGCTCCTTAGCAGAGCTAATCAGACAGTAACAGATAGGGCAGCTGGGAAGACTGACCACAGAGAGCAGGTCTGCGGGGTCGCCGCGTGCCATGGTGTTGCAGTGCTGTGCCCACTGGTCTGAGAGAAGACCTTGCAATGTCTTTCCCATCTATGGAGGAACTGAAACTTTTGTTCAAAAGGAAAATTTGAGTTGGATTGTGTCAAAATTAGGGGCAGAGACTGAGAAAGGAAGGATTGTCCATCTCTGAATTTGTTGTGTGAGTTTCCAATCCTAGCTTCCGTGGAACTTTGATTTTTGCTGTTTGTGTGATTCTGCCGTTCTTACATACATGTGTGGTATAAGGAATGACCCCTTTCTGTATTTTATGCATCAGAGAATTTGTGGTATCAAAGCTATGGTTAAAATTAGAAAGGGCTTGTGGCTGTTGATTTCTACCACGTATGTATTTCATATATGAAAGCAAAAAACCAACCATGCAATTCATGCATTTTAACTTAATTTTTAAAACCTAATTATGTTTGATTCAGAGCCCCTTGCACTTCTTTTTCCCCCATGTGACTATGGATTGAACATCAAAATATAAGCATAATTCAGAGCCAAAATATCTTACAACTAAAATAAAATTAAATCAGTCTGAAAGAAATGAGAGAGAAAATGGACCTATTAAATGTATTAACTTAAGGAGTCATGTTTTTAAACATAGAGATCGGACATTGGTGCTAAAGCTATTACTTTAACAAAGAAATCTATATCTTCTACATCTGTTTTTGAACTTGTATATTTCCTTTTTTGCAGAAGCTTTATAGCTTGGCTCAATTTATTCATTTTTTTGGGGGGGAGGGGAGAGCATTACCAGGATTTGAAATAGGTGGTATAACATAGCCATATGCTATTTATGCAGCAGTTTCTGCAATAAATCTAATTTGGTGCTGTCAAAAAATTAGACTTATTTGATATAGCAGCACATTAGTAAATGATTGTGGCAGATTTAGAGTTGTCATTTAGTCTCCTCTACTCTTAAACAGAGTCTCACAAATCCGTTTTTTCCCCTTGATCCACACTATGAAATGTCTCAGTTCTTTGTCCTGCAGTCCTGCAAATATTTCCACATCTGAAAGAAGGTCTTGTCTTAAGGTAACTGAGGAGGAAGGGGGTGGAAGAATGAATAACCTCTGCTGTTAAAAGATTTCCTGAATATATAGGCAGAAAAATCAATAAACCAGAAAAAAATAATAGGTTTTTTCCCCTATTTTCATATATTCTCCTTAGAAAAGCAGAAACTGTTGATCTCATTCAGAATGCAGATAAATTAATGGCAGTTTTTTTTTTTATTAAGGAGTTTAAATATTTTACCTTCCACCCTGTGTCTATGTGCTGTTTTAGGAAAACTGGCATTAAAGAGTGTGAAGGACATGAGCTCTTCATCTTCACCCAGCAGTACCTTAGAAACGGCTTTACTGCTTGGGAGCGTAACCTGGAAACATTGCTTCAATGCCTCTTTTTTTTTTTCCTATAAAATTTATGCTTCAGGTATTGGTATCAAACTATCAGAACTTTCCCCCGTGTTTTCTATTTAATAGATAAAATGAGCATATTACACACTAAGCAGATAAATATTAATAGTATTCCCTGAATTCCTAAATTAGTCCATTCATAAAAGTAACCATAACATTGTTTCCCTTTTCTTTTTCTTAAGTATTTATGGAGGGGAAAAGTGTGTGTGTGTGTGTGTGTGTGTGTGTGTGTGTGTGTGTGTATGCACACTCATGCATCTGTGTATGGCTGTAAGTGATGTTAAACTGAGTGCTTTTTCATTTGTTTATGTTCTTACTATACACATTTTCCTCAAGAAGGCTGCTAGTGTGCTTTCGAAACGCAGTTTGCTAAAACTGAAGAGTTCCTTCACGGTGATTAAAGCAGCTTCTATTAAACTAGCATTTTGGTAACGCTTCTTTCTTTTATATAGCAAATCAGACCATGGAAAGGATCAGTTTAACAATGTCCTTTCAGTGCTGCTCAGGAGCAGGTACCCAGGTAACCAAATTATTATCAAGCACAGATTACACTAAAGGGAGAAAAATATCCAGAAGGGTATTAACAGACTTGCTGGGTAAAGTAGATAATTATTTTTGAAATTTTCTCCACATAAAAATTATTTAGAACCTATTTTAGGAAGATGGAAAAGAGAGCCCCTCTTAGAGTTCATATTTTGCGTTGAATATTCACATTTTAAATTACAGAAGTATGATTTACAGAATATAGAGTATTTTGGAGGCTAGTAATAAAATTATAGCTAAAAGGAATGTCTCTCTGCACTTGGGCTTTGAATTTTTTAAATTTAGCACCGTAATAATTTTCTTTAACACATCTGAAGCTGCTTTGATAGAGCCTTTTTTATAATTTTATACATATTAAATCAGCCAGAACTTTATTTTCAATATTCAAATTTAGAATTCTGTGTTTCTGGGCTGCTTTTATTAATAAAACCTGTTTCCAATTTTATGTCAGTGAAAAAGCTTTCATTTTTATCTTTCGTAAAACAAATTTAGAAAATTTTACAGACTTGATTAATTATACTTAATACAAGCATAAGCAATAAGATTAAATCTTGGAATAATCCTTTAAAATATAAAAGCAGTGTAATGAATGAAGTGGAAGTGCCATTTGGATAGCATATAATGTTCACTTTCTAACAGTACTTTGGTTAAAATTTTTGCCACACATCTTCTCCTAAGAAATGATCCTCCTTTTTCTTATGAGAAATTTGAATTGAATCATTGGTTTGCCTTTTTCCTAAAGAATATTCTTATCCAAAATACTGGTAAATAGTCAAAAGCAAGTGATTCCATGTCCCATTTATGAAGGCAGGGTGAGTGCTCGATAGCTATGGATAACAGAATAAGTTCAATTGAGAATATAAATGTCACCCAATTTCTATGAGTTCATTTTTTTTTACAGACTGACCCATTAAGACAATTTATATTTCTTTAGGTAGATTATACATTTGTCTGTCTGTATATATTTGAATATTATTTAAGCAGAACTGTTTTTTAAATGATGGGATTTCAAATATATATGAATTCATTTGTATATGCTGGGTTAATTTTTTCAAAGCAGTAACAGAGCTGTGTGTTAATATATAGCTTATCGTTGAAATGATACATATTTGTACATTTTAAGCATTTCAGTGTAAAATTTCTTAATTGGATTTCTCTCTCCCTTGGCTAATTCATTAGTGAAAATATTTGCTCCTCAAGTTAATGTAATATAGTATGAAGCAATTTTTACATAGTGTAAACTTGTTTATGATATTTTGATTTCACTTTAAAACTTTTATTTTGCTTCTTATACATATAGTTCATACTCAATATAATAAGAAGTGCAGACACACATGTAGAAAATACACATCAGCTGTCTGCTTTTACAAATGATCATTAAAGTACCATGTCTTACTACTTTGACTCCAAATTATTGTCTTCCCGAACCCAAAAGTAATTTTCACAAGTATCTTACACAACAGAACTTCATCTTCTGCTGGTTAGCAGTAGAGGATTTAAATCCATGCCGACAGTTCATTTGACAATGACCTTGAGGGGCTTTGCTTCTTGAAGAAGAAAGCAGAAGCTTGCGGTAAACAAAGTTCACTTCTGACAGATGGATTGAATGACAGAAAGGTTGCGAGTGCCAGAATAGCCCTGGCAGAGGAGGGAATGTTCAGTGGAATCCAACAGGAGAGGAGGTGTGAACAGGTGCAGGGTTGCTGACGGAAGGGGAACCAGATGGAAGGAGCCAGAGCCAGTTTATTTAAAGGAAAAGGCAGAAAACAGTGAAAGGCTGTGCGATCGGTGGCTAAAAGTGTTCCGAGAGGAAGGTAAAAATTCACAAAGCAAAACTGCACAGTGGGGTAGCTAGCACTTAGCATAATGGTAGTAATTTGTGAGTTTAGTTTGGAAGTTGTAATGGAAATACATTCATCTTGGCTCTTGACACCATCAAGTATAGATATTTGAAAGATGTTTATCTTTTTAAGTTTCTATGCTTTTTTTTAATCCATCCATTAATTTAATTTTTCCAGCCAGAAGCTCCGTTGTGATAATACTAAAATTGTATCACCAGCTAGGAAAAGAAGAAAATTTAAAGTGAAGGTTAGCATTCCATTCAAACATATCTTGTGATGCCTCAGTTTTGTTCACATATGGGAAGCAAATGCACACACTGTTGTGTGACAGCTGTAATATCTAAGAAATTTGCAATGGTAGAATATGATGCCCTTGAGTGCTTTTGTTGTTTTGCGTCTCGGTGCTCATTTTGTGAAGTCCAGTTTGACTGTTTCAGTAGGGAAGATGCTCTCTCAAACCTCCCTTTGCCTGCCACGACCTGCTGCCGGGTCTGCCCATGTCTGCACTGAGTGGGAGGTCACCTACAAGTTCAGGAAATGTGCAACAGGAACAGTGTGCAGTGGGCCAGGAAGGAGGACTCTCCTACTTTCTCGAGCTATTAAGATTGAACTTTCTCCTCTGCAAGCCAGAGACGCCCTTAGTGAGGCTCTGGTGGTCACATCCTACGTGCCCTTTCTGCCGCAGCCGTCCTCGGGAAGTTTCCTGTATTCCAAGTACAGTGAAGACATGCCAGGGAGGAGGTGCTCTTTTGAGGCAATTACCAGGAAAAATGATGGAAATGCACCCTTATTTTGAGATTTCAAAGATCTGGTAATTTATCTGCAAAAGTTTCTGAACATTTGTCATGAAGATTAAATTTGCCGAGGAAATTAAATGAGCCCTGTGTTCACATTCTCTGTCTCAGAGCAATCTAAATCAAATAGATTACATTTGATTAAAGCTGGGCTTTTGGAATATTTTGATTTTAGGGATAATGTTTAGGATCCATGGCATACTGTTGTCAGTAAATATAAAGAACTGAAATTTGATTAGCAGTTAGAGAAGATGTCTGTTTATGCTGCTTATGGTCAACACTTCAGGTCATTTTTTTTCCTTAGTCTGGGTGAGGTTGTATACAACTGTATTTTTTAAGGAAAAGGGGTAAATCATTTCTTCTCATAAAAGGAAATTGATAACCTGTACTTAAAAATCAGCTGCAAAATGTCTGTTTCCCCCACTTATTAAGAAGTTTTCACCTCACACCTATTATCAATCTAGAAAATGGATTGGCACATTACTGCTGCTTTAATTGTAATGTACTGATTTTGCCATCTTCAAACATCATAGTTCCTGACTACCTTTATAT
>JAQZBX010077637.1:0-14211 GCA_029593785.1 Cabassous unicinctus
CCCGCAATGGATATGCACATCCTGGGGCCTTGAACCGTCTTTTGAGAGCACTTCTGTTCACAGCATCCGCTCCACCGTGGGGCGTCTGACCGCTCAGCTCCCCCTGACCTAACTCTCACTCCTCCCTGGGGTCCCAGTTCAAGGATCTCGTGCATCTTTTCATCATGGAATCCCCTAAAACCAGCATCCATGGCAGAGTGGACCATCTGCAAGCATCTGTGGAAAAAGTTAAAGAACTATGGAATAAATTAATGGAGCCTAAAGAATAGAACATGCCCAGCCAAGAGAGAGAGGAAGGAAATAAAGTTTAGCCTTTCTTTCACCAGGCACTGGGAGCACAGTGCAGAGCTCGGGGTCTCTGAGGTCCTAACTGGGGGCACCAGCTGTCACTCACGGTGACAAAAGCTGAAGGTGTGGAAGGAATTCAGGCTGACACGGTTTTGCGAACAGGCCCATAAGGTTGCTCTCCTGCTTTCACTACTTCTATTCTTATTTTTACTAAACATACTAATTAGAGTAAATGGCAAAATACATATTAAAAAGGACAAGGGTTTAAAGAAAGCAAAACACCATGTATTCACAGACTATCCATATAGATTATAATTAATATTAGACAAAGAAATTACAATTAATAAGATTGCTCAGCCATGGTGCTGGATACAAGCTCAATATATAAAAGACAATTATATTCTACTCCATCACCAATAAACTATTAGGAAATATGGTTTTTAAAGTTTAGCCATTAATAATAGTAGCACAAACAAGAGCACCACTATGGCAAGTCTAATAAGCATATGTAAAACATTTAGATTAAAATAATAAAATGTTATTGAATATCAAAAAGAAGACATATCTAAATGAGACATATGTCATCTACATGTACCTGAGGGCCCCAAGACAACACTCAGGATTTAATCTGTAAAGTCAAAGTAATGTCAATCAAAATGCTATCAATGTCTTTCATGGAATGTGGCAATTTTATGCTACAATATATATGAATAACTTATAGACTAATTATAAGTCAAGGCAATTTTGCAGTAGAAGAGATAATTACCTTATCTGATATCAGCTACAGCAATTAAACAGTGCATATAGTTGAAGGGATAGACAAATAAACCAATGAAACAGAATAAATAATCTCAAAATAAACCCATGTACAAAAAAGAGCTTACAATACTACAGACTACAAATTTGTCAGTAAAACATAGTCTATCAATAAATGGTGTAGGGATACTGGCTATCCATATGGATAAAGAAGAAAAATCAGATTTCTACTTTTCTCTAAATGAACAAAATGTAACAAACAAAAAATAGATTCCTGATGGATTAATAATCCAAATCCGATAAGCAAACATCTAAAGCTTTAGAAAAGAATAGAGAAAATACATTTACGGCATCAAGATAAGGACACAAAAAGGACAAACCATGAAGGAAAAAAATAAACATAATTAAACACTTTAATACTGAAAACTTTTATAAGATAAAGCCAATCATAAACAAAATGAAAAGAAAACCACAGGTGGGGAGAAGATATTTGCATTGCATACAATAAAAAAGATCATTAGGCAATATACAAAAGAAACCCCTACAAATTGATTTATAAGAAAAGAAAGCAAATAGGAAAATGAGAAAATTATATGAATAAGACAATTGACAGAAACTCAAATGGCCAATAAAATTTTTAAAATAACCAATCTCCCCAATAACCAGGGAATCACAAATTACAAGAATAATAAGGTAACAAATTGTGCTTATTAGAGTGTCAAAAATCAATAGGGCTGATAACATGAACTTTAGAATATTGGATCCGTAAAAGAAAGGAGGATAAACTGAAGATCTGCTTAGCACTGCACAGATGGAGAGACTCCTCTATTTGATCCTTAGGTTCACATCCTAGGTCAACTCTCACATTTTTAAAAGGTGCTGTGCACAGGTGTACTCATTACATCAAAGCCTGATTCACTCACACGCGTGGCTTTCCTCTCACTAAGGTGTGCATTTTTGACATCAGGGCCATGCTTTATTCACCAATAGGGCAGTAATGGACTGAATAAATGTTTGTTGAAATGATGAATGAATTAATGAAGCAGCACAACTTGCTGTGAGTGAGCTTCAGACTGTAAGTGCCATTCAAAGCATTTATTTATTGTAAGCACATCACATTAAGGAATTTAAAAATCAATCCAAAATCATGTGACTTAAAAAAAAAAAGATAATCCCAAAAGCACTGCAGAAAATGGAAAGCAACTTTACTGGGATGAGTCACTTAAGATGTTTGTATTATAAAATCAAGGGAATAACAGATTCAGTCTCCCTATATTGAGAAATTTCCCAGTGCTTCTTTTGAGAAAGGTCACAGCTCATAAGGAAAGTAGAAAACGAAGTTATCTCCTTGGCCATATACTGGTCGGGTATCACTTCTCAATGAGAGGCTACACTTTCAAATGTTCATTGAGCAATATAATTTCATGGGCAACATAAAAGCAATGGTTTTTTAATGTTGCTATGTGTCATCTTTGCACTTTCTGGAGTTTTTAAGTGTTTGGTGTTATTTCATAAATTATCAGAATCTATATTTGCAGAGAAGTGTAGGTTTTGATCCAAATGAATGGACCTTGCCTGTCACCTAGCCTTTTGTCATGGGAAGAGCATTGCACAAGGGTTTAGAAACTCTGCTTCCCACTTCCCAGCTTTTGGAACCCTGGCCTTGGGTAAGCCACTTCTTATCCCTGCACCTCAGTTCTCTCTGCTGTAAGCTGGCACTCGTGATACCCATCCTCCATAACTCAGAGTGGGCAATGGGCGTCAAAGGAGACCAAAGTACCTGAGGACACGGGGGCAATGGTGCAAGTGATAAGTTATGGTTGTTGATAAGAAGGACATGCTTTAAGCACCATCACTTGTCTGCAAGAAAGAGGGGACTTCATTTATGCACAGGTTGCTGATGACAACTGCTGGAGCTACGGCGAAATGGGTGCAAAGAGAAGAGAGAGCACCAAGTAAAGAGGCCCTCACGACTTCACAAAGAATTTGGTTTTCCCTCTTCCGTGTCATCAGTTGCTCTCACTCTACTAGATATTCCCATCAGCACTCAAATATTCTCTAGCATATGGCCTTCAAACTTCTTAAGATGACTTATATTAAGAAATGAATTTTATATTATCCCAATATACATCTATATATATATATATCAGTCTGTAAATATGTAACAATTTGTATTTCATAATAATATATTCCATAAAAATAAAAGCCTTCCCTTTACCATATGAGATGTCCTCTGATATTTTCTTTTCCTTTCTAGTTAAGATTTTAAAGGACAGTTGAAACATAAGACCATTACTAGTTCGTAGACTGCAGTTTGAAAAATGCCACTCTAGGGCATCCCTTTATTCAAGCAAAACAAAAACTCCCTTTAACCCGTATATCCCTCCATTGACGACCCCACTTCTCTGCTGCCCTCTTAGCCAAACGTCTCAAAAGACATGTCGATAGACGTTCTTTCCACTTCTGCACTGCCCACTATGCCGAGTTCCCTCCAGCTGGCCTCTGCCCAGCCAGTCCACTAAATCTCCCCTCGCAATGGTCACCAGCAAGCCCAATGTCGCCGAGTCCAGTGGACACATTCCAATCACCCTTCTCAACCCTGAAACAGCCTTCAACGTAGTCGGCCGCTCCGTCTTCCTCAGGGTACGTTCATCTCTTTGCTTCTGAGGTGCCATGGGCACCTCCCCTGGTTTCCTGCTACCTTTTCCTACCATGCCCTCATCTATTTACCGTACCTTAGGGCCCACTCTTGCCAGCAATCCTCTTCCTAAGGGTTTACATTCTGCAACATCTAGGTTAAACATCACTTATATTCTAAGAAGTCCCTGATGTTCATCTCCCGTTCAGAACTCCCTGTGATCAAGGGAATACTTGACTTCTCCACTTGTATATTTCATCTGAATCTCAAACATAGTATTTCCAAACTCGTGATTTTACCTATGAACCTACTCCTCTTCCAGGATGCCTGACTAAATGCAAGACCATCTCCCCCAAAGCTCTTACAGAAATCAGGAAGTCTTCCCTCTCACTCCCTCTCTCCTCTAGGTTTGCAATTCACCATCACGACCTGTGTCTTCCCTCTTCAAACTCTGTCAGTTTTCTTTGGTGGACTGTTACAATGCTCTTCTCATGGGTTGTCTTAGTTTACTGGCTGTTATGACAAATACCACATGATCAGTTCAGCAGCTGGGATTTACTGTCTTATAGCCTCGGGGGCTGGAAGATTTGTTTCCTCCTGAGCTTGGAATACTTCTGGTGTGCTGGTAACCCTTGGGTTCCCTGGTGTGGCAGTTTGATATTATTTATGAATTCCAAAAAGAGATATAGATTTTGACTGTAAACTGGTTGGTTCCTCTGGCGTGACCCCTTTGATTGTATCAGACTCAGCTGAGTCATCTGATTAAATTATGTTAAGATTAGGGCTTTGGTTCAATCACGTCATGAGAGTGCGACTCAGGGTTGAGTCCCTGCCCCTTTGGTGGGCTGATAAAACAGACTCTCCCATGGAAGCAGACAACACAGAGAAGATACACAGAGGACCCTGCAGCCTGGGAAGAGAGATGGCCCTGATTGTCTACGGTTGACCCTGTGAAGAGAACAGAGCAGCTGAGCCTGGAAAGAAACGAGCCCTGGGGAGAGAAACAACGCTTATGGCAGCCTACAGCTGAGAGTAAAGAAGCTGGTACCACAGAGCCTCAAGAGGAAGAAGGAAGGCTGAACCCTTGCCGACACAAATCACTTGGATGAAGATGTACCTCTTATGGTACCTTGAGCTGGACTCTTTAGGGCCTTGTGACTGCAAGCTTCTACCCCAAATAAATACTCTTTATAGAAGCCCACAGAGCTCTGGTCCTTTGCATCAGCACCCTCTGGCTGACTAACACACCTGGCTTTCCCACCACGATGCAGTGCCCTCCGCTTTCTCGTCCAGCTTCCAGCTCGTCTCCATGGCTTTCCCTATGTCTGAATTTCTTCTGCATATAAAGGACTCCAGGACAAGATTAAGGCTCACCCTCGTTCATTCGGGCCACACCCTCACTAACACTTCTTCAAGGGCTCCCATGCACAATGGGCTCACACCCTCAGGAGTGCAGAGAAAGATCAAGAGCACGCTTTCCTGGGGGTGCATACTTCAACCCACCACACTGGTCACTCACTTCCTCACTTATCCCCACACATCCTCCATTGTTTCCTATAAAGCAACCAGAGTGATCTTTTTAAAAATATGAATTAGGAAATGTCACTGTTCTCTTTTCCCAAGCATCCATTCATAATGCTTGACACTTATTAAGCACTCAACATTTTTGATAAGGAATGAACCAATGATGTGTTCACCATGTAGTCTTGGGAGAGACAAAGGAAGCTGAAGCCAAGTACAACTCACCTTGGGACTGGTATTTTGTGTATGTGGCTGGTGGAAAGGGGAAAAGCAGGGATCTGTATGAAAAGGCCATTTCTAGACTGTTTTGATGCAGTCCAGTGAATCCAATACCATACACCCTTTCAAATTATTTAGGGTATGAAAGATGGGAATTTTCCAGTTATGTGTGTACAAGGCTGCCCTCAACTAGAGTTACCACAAAAAACAGGAATTAAGTTGGCATGCGTTTCCATCTCTGTTTCTGGAGCTAGAATGGTAGAATTTGGAGGATGGACACTAACAGTTTATAGTAGCATGGGGTATCATTTCCTAAAAACACTTTCAGTATTTCATTGATTCTTCAAAACAAATATGGCATTTTAAATCATCGGCACTAATTACATAAGGAAACCTGGGTTCATAAACATCAAGCAGCATACCCAAGAAGTCTTCTCAACCTCCTGCACTTACCACCTACTCCTGAAGGTAAGACATTCAATAATGACCTGAATATCCAAAACGACCCTGCACCTGGCATGTGGACACAGGTGAGTGTTACGAAAGGTAACTCCCGACTCCAGAACGAACAAAACAGAGCTCAAAGCAACATTGGATCTATGTGGTCCCTGGAGCATAAGTGGCTATAGTTGAGTTAACAGGCCAAGGACATAAGGAGAGTAGACTGTGGGTCAGTGTCTTTAACCAATTGCTGCCCGTGGTACAGACCGAAGCTTTCAAACACAAAAGGGCATCACCTCATCTGGGGACCCTGCAGGGAAGGCAAGGTCATGGCAGGTGTCAAATTCAAGATATTAACTGCTTCTTCTGGGACTTGGGAGGGAATATGGGATTAGGGAAGGGCACCTGGGAACTCTGCTCAAGTTCATGCTGCATCTACTAGAATTTAGACTTGATCCAGGTCTGACTCTAAAGATGAAGTTCTTTTCACCATCATGTGCTGGGAGGCATGTAACAGTCAGTGTGGAAATCTGGAGAGTAGACGGGTGTAAAGACCTTGGATACTTGTGTTTGAACTCATCCTTTACTATTTCATGAACTTGTCAAGTTCCTTTCCATCTGAGTGTCCATTTTCTAAACTATAAAATGCAGATAAAACTATGGTCAGCTTAATTTGTGGGAAACCTTCCTGGCACATGCTCAGAATACAAGTGACCTCCACTCCTTCAGTTTTACTGGAGCAACAAGCAAGGCATTTTGATCCACATTGGAACTCAGAGAGAAAGGGATGTAGGGTAATGCCAAGTTTACTCCTGATCAAAAGTAGGACGACATGCTTGTCACCTCCACCATTTTAAGTACCACTTGCATACCTTACTGAAATGTAGAAAGCAAGGCTAGTCTACTGCTATCTCGTCACAATAATTCTGAATAATCCCTGTGCTAAGCAGGATTTCCATTGAATCTAATATTCTCCCTCTACTCTCCCAATGAGGGCAAATGCAAAGGTTGGGGAGGTGAACATTCAGTGTACCATATTTCAGTATACTGAAACACTGGGGACCAAGTGTGCAGGCCAAAAGCTGCAGAGCTGGAAATAGCTGGAGAAGAGCATGGAGCCATGGATTCATCCTAAAGAAACGTGGCTGGCTTGTGAGTCCACTGACGCCTCTGACAATGAAATACATTTGAATGGCTCGTGTCTGAAATATGGGTTTAAATTCCCACAATCACCTCTCGAAGGCCTGGGCTAACCAAGGACAACACCGCAGGGCAGTGGGCTGTGCTTTCCATGGAAAATGGCAAAGTGAGAGGCACAGGCTGTTTCCATTGGTGCCCTGCTGGGCCGGCACCTGGGGAGGAGCTGCCTGCCACCAGGAGTTCATGGCATGGGCTCATTCTGTACTTCAGAATTAGTCAATTAGTCGATGTATTGTATTGAAAACTAAACTAATTCCTAAATTGAATGAAATTATTTTAAAATGGGAAAAAAGCCAGAATAACTTTATTCTGGTGAGATCATTTGAAAACAAGAATAAAGTTAAGTAATTTTGTAAGAGAAATTATCATATTGCAAAGCAGTGCATTCATTCAAGATTTTCTTTCAAGTTGTCTATTAACCAAATTTCATACCCAACTGTAATTGCTCACTACAGATGCAAGACTATTAAGTGAATATATTCATATTAAATTATTTTAATAAATTTCCTGTTTTATTAATCTTTTCTCTAGAATGGGTATAAGGCCCTACTGAAGAAGCTTTCAGTTATAAATATTAACCATTTAATTGTTTTGTTATATTTATTTGAAGATGATTTACAATATTCTTTTTTCTAGTAGAGAAATCATCTTTTTTCCTTTTGGCACTTCCATCTTTTTTCTCACCAAGTGCACAAATCACAGAGAAATGAGGAAGTCACAGCCTCTGAATTCACCCCTTTCTCGTGTAGAAAATCGACACAGAAAAAGTATACAGGGGACGACGCCACCTGACCTGACAACCAAGGAGGCACAAATTATTTGAGCTTATGCGTCTGACTTTTTGGATGATTTTCAGGTTCTCTCCCAATATTAGGATTAGCTTAAAATGGGTAAAAGCATTATTTAAGCTTCACATTTAAAAGCCATCCCATACATTCAATTGTTCTTAATATGTTTCAAATTATCTTAGATGCCTCCCGCTTCCTTCTCCTCAACGTTCAATTCATTCATTCAGCAAATAAGTTTAGAGGATACATGATATGCCACAGTCTGTCAAGGAGCTTGGAGAGAACCAAGCAGATAAAGACCCTTGTTATCAAGAAATTCATTTAAAAAATTCTTATGATAGTGGGGAGAGACACACAATAAACAAACACAAAATAAATCTGCAAATTGTAAGTTTAATAGAAGGTGATTAGCACTATGGAATCAAGAACAAATGAAGTAGGGCAAGGAAAATCAGAAATGGGGAGGTGGTAGGTTGCAATTTTCAGTAGTATGGCCACGTCTCATTGAGAAGACGATATTTCACTGGAGATTTGAGGGGGTAGGGTACTCACCATATAGATATCCAGGATATTACTCCAGACAGACAGAATAGCCAGCGTAAAAACCCAGATGTGGGAGCATAACTGGCACTTTGAAGGAAAAGCAAGGAGGGCAGCAGGGCTAAGAGGAGTGAGCAAGAGGGGAAGCGGCTGGAAGAAGGAGCGGGTCTCCATCACGAGGCTTTTGTGGGCAGTGCCAGGATTTTGGCTTTTACTCTGAGTGAAACGGGACCTACCTCAAGGTTTGGGTCAGGGCAGTGATATGATAAGGTCTCCCGTTTTTAACAGGCTCACGTTGACTACTGAGTTGAAATTAGAGAAAGCAAGGGTAGAAGTAAGGAGAGCAGGTAGAAAGGAACTGAGATGAAGGATGGAGCACAGGCTGAGACCAGGAAGGAAGAGAAGGTGGTTTTCAGAGGCCGTGCGGTGAGACTAGAGCCAACAGCTTTCCACACGCCTGGGATGTGGGCTACAGCTGAAAGCCTGGAGGCAAGGATGACACCCCTGCCTCCAGGCTCAGACCTCACACATCTACCGTTCACATTTCTGCCAGAGGAACTGATCTAAAGTCACTCTTCAATGACTTTCTGTAGCCTTTGGAAAAAACACAGCTGAATCTACAACTTTGTTTTGTCACTTACCTTCCCTGAATGTCACAATTGTTTCTTGTCCAAATGGAGATAAGAATGACTATTTCGTTAGAGTTCTGGGAATACCAAATGAAAACATGTCCATGAAAACCTTTTCTTTGTTACATAAGAAAAATGATACAGATGAAAAGGAAATAGTTTTAAAATATTTTTAAAGGGCAGGTAAACAAAGTTCCAAAGGGTTAATATAATCTGTAAACCACAGACAGAAATATACTTAGTCCATTAGAAACAAAGAAGAATTTCATTTTTGATCTTCTAGCATCTTCCTAACCAATTTTCAAGCTGATACATTTGGATAGTGACTCATCACTGGGTTAGGCATGATTTTGTTCACAATAAAACCTATTGTTTAGAATAGATATTGGCAAAGAAGTAGATAACCTAGATGATAGGATCCCCTGACCAGAACATCTATCTAAAAGTGCTCGACAGAAGCACATGTCCCAATGCTCCACTTGTGCTCCCTGAGTATCAGCTCCCCACTAAACTGGAGTCACAAGCATCTCGACGGAATTTAGAGATAATAAATCAACAATGTAAGTAGATTTAAGAAGTGTGGCATTATTTATTAAAGGTATCACCAATTTTTAAAAGCAGAGCCATAGTTTCATTTGTTTTCGTGTCTCCTAGTTGTTAAAGCCATAAGAGAAATTTATTTTATTTGAGTACATATGAATTTATTTGGCAATTAAGAACTCATTTCTCACTGACAAAAAAAAAGAACTCATTTCTTCAGATTGTGTTATAACTCCAAAAGAGAAAAAGCATAAAAGGTCTGCATACTCTCCCTACAAACTTGTCCACTTTCTCAAAATGCCATGACCTCTCCAAGGGAAAAAATGTTTCTCAAGCAATAAATGTTCATTTTAATTCACAAAATAAAATTGCATAGCATTACCCGAGCTCTGTGGCATTAATTTTAACTATTCATTTGGCCAAGTACACAATTTTTAAAAAAGCCTCATTTATAGAGAGTTCAGAAAATGTAGGTATGAAATTGGATAAAATTATTCGTAGCCATAGAACAGTCCCAGAAAATTCTAGCCTAGAAGTAATAGTGCTGAGTTGGACCCTACAGTGTCTTAAATGCAGATAAACTTACAATTTCTGTATAATAAAACACAGCTCGTCACAATTATCAGCTATATCAATTTTGCACTAAAAATAAGGTCATGCACACAGGAACACCTAAAGAAGAAACAGTATTTCTGTTACATGAAATGCAACTTTTGAGTTTCAAAGGAACCCACACTAATAGTCCAGAATGTAGCAATTCTTCAAAATTACATAGCTGAAAACATTGATGTATTTCTTCCTGTGGTTTGGAGTGGGTTTTGGAAATTGTTCTACTTATATGCCATCATTTTCCTCAAGCTCCACTGTCACTTTCAGAAAAGAAATTTGTTAGTTGAGCCTTGAAGTTTCACAAATGTTCTTTTTTTAAACAAGGTACAAGTTTTATCCCTTATATAAATGAAAGCTTTTCACCATCAACAGTCATTAAAGTCGTAACTATCCTTGAGAATATAAAAATGTGATTCTCTTTAAAAATAGTTTGCTGTGTGAAGGTTTGTAAAAAGTGAAGATGATGAGAAGAAAAAGGACATCCATCCCTTTGTGAGATCTATGGTTACACTTGAGACTGAACCTATTTCTCATGCTGCCCTAGGTATAAGAAGAGGGGAGGGGCCAGTAGAGAGGGAACCAGCACTCATTGAGTCTGTTACGTACGACTTGCGCTGTTTAGTGTTCTATGCAGGTAAGAGGACGGAGCTAGGAGGATTAACACCAGCTTCACAGGTAAGAAAACAGACTAAAAGCATTGGATATCGACACGGCCCATAGAGCAGGCAGCAGTATCAGGACTGAGTCCAGGCTGCCTGGCTCCAGGCACTCCTGAGATGACCACTTGCCCGTACTGCCGAGGAGGGTGGGCAATGGAAGACTTTGGGATCACTGTCACCACAAGTGTCAGAGAGTCAGAATGGACAGCCTGGGAGGCAGAATTCTAAAGTGATGGGTGTCCAGCTGTGGGAGAGGACTCTCGAGAGTAATTTGGAGAAGCGTCCTTAACTAGACCTCATCAGCGCCAAGCGGGAACTAAACCGGTGGGGGGACAGGAAGCACTTCAACTGTCCACGCAATTTTAAAAAACCCACGTTTGATAATGAAGGGACACAGGCTTAACTATACTTTCTTATTTCTCACATCTCAAGCCTTCCTGCAGGCAGCCATACCCTTCGGCCCTGAAAATACTCGTGGCCTTCAAGGTCAAGCTCACTGGCAGCACTGATCTCCACTCCCCACGTGGTCTCTTTGGAAAAGGAGACCGGTGGTTGTTACCATGGGAAAGACAGCGGGAGTGGAGATCACCCACCATCACGAACGAAGATGCACAGACCACTCAGGCCTGCTCAGAGCAGACGGAATGGACGAACAATATCTTCAAGAGCACTGACGGCACAGACACAAGCCACACACACCTGATTCTAGGAACTGTGCTGGGCCCTGTGGGGACACAGAGACAAGCCTGGCTCAGGTCCTGTCCTCAAAGAGCCCAGTGACTAGAGAGAGACAATGTACAAGTAAATCACATAACAGGAGCTAGGAAATGGCATGTAATAAGATCACAGAAGACACCATGTTTATTGACATCGATTATGGCCCAAGCACTATGCTACATGAGCCTTCGATATCCTCGTAACTCCCCCAAACCGTGTAACATATATATCCTCACCTCTAAGTCACATATGGAGCAGCTGAGGCTCAGGGATATGAGCTACCAGCCCAAGAGCAAGACCACGACCGGTATGCACCAGTCGGAATTCAGGGCCCTCCCAGCACACAGCCCGGGTTCCACATTTCACTGCCTTAGGAGCGATGAAGGTGAAGGATTCAGCTAGTTCACAGCAGAGGAGCCGCCTTCACTGTTGTTAGAGGAGGTGGGATGTGGGCTGAGTGGTAGAGATGGAAAGCTTTCAGACACAGAAGGTTGGAGAAGAAGCAGCTTCCATGGAGGGAATCCACAGGAGATAACAGAGCTGGAATGCAAGAGGACAAGGGCTGGGCTTAGCTGATGGATCTCAGGAGGACAGGGGCTGGACTCAGCTGGTGGAAGCAGGAGGACAAGAGCTGGGCTTAGCTGATGAAAACATGAGGACCAGGGCTAGACTTAGTTGATGGAACACAGGAGGACAGGGGCTGGACTCAGCTGATGGAAGTAGGAGGACAGGGGCTGGTCTTAGCTGATGGAATCAGGAGGACAGGGGCTGGTCTTAGCTGATAGAAGCAGGAGAACAGGGGCTGGGCTTAGCTGATGGAAGCAGAAAGACAGGGGCTGGGCTGAGCTGATAGAAGCAGGAGGACAGGGGCTGGACTCAGCTGATAGAAGCAGGAGAACCAGGGCTGGACTCAGCTGGTGGAAGCAGGAGGACAGGGGCTGGACTCAGCTGATGGAAGCAGGAGGACAGGGGCTGGGCTCAGCTGATGGAAGCAGGAGGACCAGGGCTGGGCTTAGACAGACTATACACTGAGCACCATGTTGGAAGGCCGGTGGGTACCATATCACAGACCCTGAATGTAGGATAAGGATGTTCTCTGCATCCTGAAGGCATTGTGGGGCTCAACAGACTAATGAGCTGACCAGACACAACTCAGGAAGTTTAATCTGGCAGCGGTGTTTAAATGTGAGGGCATTTATAAGGCTCTTGTAGATTCATGTGTGAGTGACACTTTTCTAGGCCATTCCCTGAAATCTTATGCATTTTATTCAAGAATTTAAATATGTGATTTTAAGGAAGAATAACTGCCAACATGTTATTTATTATATTTTTGTTTCAAATGTGCCTATGAGACCACTTTATGCCATTTTTTACGTACCCAGAATTAGTTTAAACTAAATCACAGCATTGCAGTACTTGGTAATGTTCCAAAAATGTGGTTTAGAAATTCAGACTTGCAAAAATATGCATCTATGTCACATATACACAGGCCCACTCACAAACCAAACCACATGATCTCTTTTGTCCCTCTCCCTCTTTTATTTGCTTCCCTCCTCCCTTATCTTACCCTTCCCATACTTCTGCCTCTGATCTCTCTGTAAGCACAAAGGTTCAGCGTTACCATCATTATCAGAAATGTTAGCAGGAGATGCCCTCTCATTTTCTAATATGCACCCAGCGTGGATATGCTTAATAAAAGATAATGACCAATAAAAATTAAAAAAAAGAATGACCAGTAGGAGATACGCAAATATCTTAAAATACGGAGTCAGGAAACAGCCTCTTGCATCCTTCCACCATGTTGCATTGCCGCTAATTTTGCATTAAGCATATGCTTCAAGAAGCAATAATATTCTGAGTTACTATACTGTGACAGAAGGTGGAGTGTGGAGGAAGGAGATCCATAAGCCATTTGGTTATCTCATTTCAAACAATGATATTGGCAACATTTTCCTGGAATTCATCTAAATGACAACTTCTAAAGGATACACTATAGACTTGAGATTCGCATATTGCAGCATTTTCCAGTCTGGTGTAAATATTATGACGCCCCACAAATCCCTTTAAACAATAGACAGAATGCTCTGACAAATATTCTGTTCCTAATGGCCATGAGATGCATTATCTATTTGTCACACATAAGCTAAGATACTGGGTGATTTTTTAAAAAACAGTTTCCATCATGTTAACACTCAGACAGCTGTCCTCCTTTTATTCTTAAATTTTGAAAGCAGAATCCTCTTTAGCAAAGCTTGTCACTGTGCATTAGAAAGAAAGAAAGAAAGAAGTTCTCCAAGATGGAGGTATAAATTCAGGTGCACATCAGCTGAAGGCTTTCCAAGAAGAGGGTCACATGAAAACAAGCAATTACAGTACCTCCAACCACTCTTGCCAGGGACCAATCAACATAACACAAAAGCAACCCCAGCACCTGCATCTGGTCACAGCTCAGAAATTACGAGGCTTTCTTGACGAAAAGAACATCAGCAAGGCAGAGGAAACCCTACAGAGGAGGTGCTCTGTCTGCAACCCTAAGCACCCTCTGCCTCCTTTCCCCAACAGTCTTAGGAAGCAACGGAAGGAGCTTCCTGGTCCTCCATGAATCCTTAAGTGGGAAAACAGAGGTCAGTACGCAAGGGCAGCCGGCTCAATGCCAGGAGATGGGC
>JAQZBX010077638.1:0-14233 GCA_029593785.1 Cabassous unicinctus
GCGCGAGCCGGCCTGCCCTCACAAGGAGGCGCCGGGAAGCGAACCCGGGGCCTCTCATATGGTAAACGGGGGCTCTATCCATTGCACCACACCCGCTTCCTGCCGTGAGGTTGCTGCATCAGCCCACCGCACCGCTCAGGCCGGCGTGCCCTCACAAGGAGGCCTCGGGACGCGAACCCGGGCCTCCCATATGGTAAACAGGGGCTCCATCCACTGAGCCACACCCACTTCCCCAACTTTGCTTTTTTTTTTAAACTTACAAATATATCCAGGAAAGCACTTCCTATCAGCTCCTAGAGATCTTCCTCATTCTTTGTAAACATCTTTTTTTCCCCAAAAAAAGAATCAGTTTCATCAGATTTTCAAAGGGGTTGATGCCCCCCAAAAGGTTAAAAAACACTGTTCTAAAGTATGTGGCTATCAAAAAAAACTTATCTTTAAACTGCCTGCCTAACTACACATGACATACTTTTTTTATTTTGAGAAATTAAGTAAATAAAGAAAAGCAAAATGCTGCAGCCCCCCCCCCGAACTAACTACTACAATCTGCTATATTTGCTTCAGCTATTTCACTCACTCACCCCCTTTTAAATGAGAGCAAAACAAACATCATAAATCAAGTTGAAGTCCTCTTTGCAGCCCATCTACCTCCAGCCCATTCCCTCCCCTCGAGGCAATCTCTATGTTGAGACAGGGGGTGACATGTACTTGAAAATCAACAGAATATCAAGTCTAGGAGAATGGAGACTGCCTGGCAAAGCTCCATAAAGTGACCCCTCTTCCCGGAAGGATCCTGTATCTACGTAACTTTGAAAGCTTTCTCGGGCAATCTCTGATGCTCCGGTTTGCCCCAGCCTGCAGGTATGCTCAGCTAGGAAAGTGAAAACCTAGTCAAGAAACACATACACTTACAAGGAACCCTTTGTGGGTGCAGGTATAGGACAAGTGAGAGTGATCACCACACATATAAGTCAGGGGTTCCAGGCCTGCTCCTGCCATTAACTAGCTGCTTGACCTAAGGCAAGTCCTCCCCTCACTGAACTAGTTGTTTCCTCATTTATAATAGATGGGGATTGAATTAGTTGGTCTCAAATGTGCTTCTCTAATTCTACAGAACTATAAATTAAGTTGGCAGCAATTATTTGCAAAAAGTAGTAACAGCAGCTACTATTTGCTGCACATTAACTCTACCTCAGGTGATGTGCCACAGCACTACACAGTTCACTCATTTAATCCTCACAATAATCCTCTAAGATAGTATTACTCACTTCATTTTACAAACAGGGACACTAAACGATCTGCCCAAGGTCACACAGCCAATAGTGGCCAGTCACGATTTAAATTCCAATCTAGGGCTCTTGTCACTCTTCCACACAGCCTCCTGCCCTCCGAAGGGTCTCTTCATTTACAAAAGGACTCAGCACAGGCCTTTCTCCAAGGATAAACTGGCTGGGTATACCAAGTGCTCCTGATGAGGAGGACAACGAGTGAAAGCAAGAAGCCACGTGGTCACAGGGCTTCCAACTACTGCTTTTAAAATACCACCCACTCTGGAAAGATCCGGCCACACTCCTTTGTATGGCAACCCTCATATTCCAGGGTGGGGCTGGAGGCGGGTCAGAGGACTGGGCCTCAGGAAATCTTGTCTTTCCAGCCTTTAAATCACCCTCTTTGCTCCCGGGGAAGGCTCAGTGGGAAAGGCTCAGGAGACAAGTAGGAGATAAATGAAAAGCCTCAAATATGCCTTTCCAAGGTCACATAAAACACTAAAAACTTTTTATTGAAAAACAGCATCCAAAAGAATAGGAGAAAACAAACTAAAAACCACAAACCAAACCAACTAGCCCATGAATCACTGTGCCCAGGGCAACTGTTTAAATCCAATTTCCTTATAAAAGGTTTGGGAAATTGCCCAAGACTGCCTGGCCTGGCTTGGAGCCTGGGAATCCACCACTATTATTTATCTGCAGGACTCAGGAGGAAAAGAATTCATCATGTGTGAACACCTAAGCAGGGGCTGCCCTGAAGTGAAAGCTCCATTTTAAAAATCAATAGGGTTATCAATGTCAAGAGTTGCTGGACAAAACCACGGGGTGGAGCCCTGTCCTCCACTGAGGACCCTGAAGCAGCTTTCAGGTAAAGGGCTTCTAGGATGCTGGGATGGCTCCTGGCATTTTTCAGGGTCATCACCCACATAAGCACCACAACCTGCCAGTTGGATGAGGGGTGGTGGAAAGAGTCACCCAACCTACATTTGACTCTCTGCTCTTACATACCAGCCATGTGACCTTGAGCAAGTTCCTCAATAGCTCTCTCCTTGTCTAAAAAGTGGGACTAACCCCAACCTTACCAGGTTCTCTTCCTCTGCTTGTGGGGACAGGTATTATAGCTCACAGAATCCTCACAAACCCTGGAGAGGGGGCGTAGTACCCTCAACTTACAGATGAAGACACTGAGACACCAAGTTTCAGTGCCCTGTTTGAGACAGAGGGGAAGTGCATATAACTCAGCCCAGAACCGCTTTTCTTCACACTCAGGTAACCCCAGCCTTTCACTCCATATTACACATGGACATATCTGTGCTACTAACTCAACACACTTCGGAGGATTTCAGGCTCAGAAGGCTCTCTGAGGTGATGTTAAGCTCCTCACTACCGTGCTTTGACTTGTCCAAACCTCAGAGTGTGCTAGAAAAGAAGTCAGATTCAAAGCACCTCCCCTAGTAGGAAAGAATAAATACTGAGTCCTAAAGATACATAAGAGTGACTCTTGCCATGGAATTAGGAGAGCATATGCACCTCCTTAAGGATGCCTTCCAGAGCATTAGAGCCAGTTATCTTTAGCTCCTTTGACCTCCACTAACTATACCACTCCCTTGGTGTGTATCTTATGGCATATACCTTACAGTCCATTGCCTGTATGTTATTCATTTTCCCTGTGTCTCTTACCTATCCTTCATTTACGTACTACATAAATATGTTTTAGCGCCGTTTCCACATAATATGCCAGGGGCTAGACATACTATGGTGAATAAAACCAACTAACTTTGCCCAAACTAGACCTTAAGCATTTCATGTGCCAGAACTATAGATGTATTTTTTTTTCTCTTCCCCACAGCACTCATCACGTAACAGATGTATAATAAAGTGGGTCTCTGATAGGCTGTGGTATAGCTGGTGAGTTGCCATGGGAACTGAGGATGTTCTGGTGACGTCTCTAACCTTGGGAGGTAACAGACAAGGAAGACACACTTGGCTTTCCTATGTTCTTTGGTGCCACTGTCAGAGATGGAATGTGAGAAAAAATACGCTGCATGGTAGAATCAATATTTCATGGCTGGGGTAGCAAAGAAAGAAATACAAAGAATTTTAGATTTTGAGGCAAAATGTTACCTTTAATGCCTCCCCAAGAAGCATCTTTGAGAAGAAAAAATCACCTGAACAGTGGCAAAAAACTAAGACAGGGAAAGATAAATTCAGTTTCTCTGTGAGCATTTACATATTCTGTCCCCAAACACAAATAACATACACCTTATCCAATAACACACACATATCCCACTAATCCTGATCTGACGGTTAAACAAAAGCTCATGGAACTCTGAGGTCTGACTATTATTCAGGTCTAAAAAAAAAAGGAGCCAGTGTAGCTTAGTGATTGAGTGCTGGCTTCCCACATACAAGGTCCCAGGTTCAATCCCTGTCCCGGGTACCTAAAAAAAAATAATAAATAAATAAATAAAAATATGCAAACTGTCAGTCAAATATTGACATTTCTTCATCTGTAACTAGCAAGAATAACAGCAGGGCACAATTTCAAAAAGGACATGCCCTTAACTCACCATTGCAGAGCTTCACTGATAGCTGGCTACCTTAGTCTCATGGTTATGGCACAGGACCACCGACTTTGAAAGAGGCCTCGGCAGAGGAAGGCCATGAAGGGAAGGGGAGGGGCTCTCGCCTTAGAACTCTGCCAAGGGTGGGCTGAAGAACTGGAACGCGAGGACTGCACAAGGGCATCACAAGTGGGGAATGAGGCAGAGGGAATCCAGGTAGCTCATTACCAAGTCCAACATCCTGCAACTCTCCTGGAGTGGTCAAAACCAGGAGTTGAAGACTGAGCACAGACGCTGGGTTCTGGCTGCCTCTAGGGATCTTAGTTCTCCATTGGCAAAATGGGCAACAGCAACAATCATGTTACCGACTGCTGAGCCGCTTTCTAACCCGTAACATCCCTCCCCCCTTATCTGTAAGGCGGCTCACATTTTCAAAGCGCGTTCACCTCGGATGCATGCTGTCTCCGCGCCGCCCAACCACGGGGTGAGGAAAAGTAGGCCAGGAAGCCCCACTTCCCCCCCATTTCCTATAAGAGAAAACTGAGGCTCGGTAAAGGAAGGTGACATGCGAAGGCCTAAGAGATGGCCCCGGGGGTGCTGCTCCTTTACTAAAGAAAGGCCTCGAGGAGCGCCCACCGCTTCCCACCCGGGTTCAGAACCTGGTAGACCCGAAAAGCTGCAAGAACGCAAAACAGTTCGAAATGGACGCCGGGTCCTCAAAAACACAAAGCCCACGGGGCAGGCTTTCGGCTGCCGAGGCCGGCCGCAGGGGCGCCGCACCGTCAGGGGAGCCCGAGCCCGCCGCGGCCCCGCCACCCGCGCCCGGCGAGCCGGGGGCACCCGGCGGCCGCCGCCGCGACCAGCCCACCTGGACGCCATGCACGATGTACACCTTCTCCGCCTCACTCAGCGCCACCGACGCCATGCTGCCCCGCCGGCCTGCGCGCCGCGCGTCACCCGCCCGCGCCGCCCCGCGCCTGCGCGTCATCAGCCTGCGCCGCGGCCCCTCCTGCCGCCGCCGCCGCCGCCGCCGCCGCCGCCGGGAGCTCGATGGGCTTCACCTGCGCGCTGTCCGGTGTCTGGCGGAGGCCAGGGAGCTGCGGCGCCTCGAGGCGGGGAGCCATCGCCGCAGCCCGAGACCGGGTCCCGGGCCGGGGGCTCCAGGGAGAGGCGACGGCGGCGGCGGCGGGAGCCCCCCCGGGGGCCTGGCTCTGGGAAACTGCCTCCGGCTTCACGGTCAGTTGGGAGGGGGACTGGGGTTGGCGTCAAGGAGCGGGGGTGAGGCGAGGGGCGCGGCCGGGAGAGGCGCGGTGGGAGAGGCGCGCCGCGTGGTTTGCTCAGAGCTGGAGTTGAGGTGGCGGGTCGTGTGTGTGTGAGTGTGTGTGTGTGTGTGTGTGAGAGAGGGAGAGAGGGAGACACCCCGAGACTGGGGAGCCGGACGTGGTGATTGGCCCTGGGCTCTCCGCCCGCCCATTCCCCGCTCCATTTCCCTGGTCCCTAGAATGGTTGAGGAGAAGAGGCAATGAAGCCCTCTTTAGATCTTTCTCGGTGGGAAGGGCCAGTAGTGGAGGACACTACATCCTTACCCCACCCCGCGGGATCACCTCGCTCTCTCTGGGGGACCGAATGCTAGCTAATCCGGGACCTTGCAGGGTCCCTTTGCTCCGGGCGGTCGCCGGATCGTTGTCCCGAAGAGAGTAGTGGGGAGGCAACCAGCGCTGGCGAAGGGCGCGGCGCCCCCAGCTCTTCCCGGTAGGAATTGGAAGCCCTAGTTTGATGGAGGTGATCACCGGGGGCTGCTCGAGGTGGGGGGCGGGGGGAGTCAGCCCCGTGCGGTGGCCGAGTCAGAGTATGGGCCTCGGATATCCAGAGAGGATACCTGCAAGGTGAAGCTGGGGTCACCGTAGGAGCCCTTTAAGGCAGGGCAGACAAGGTACTGTGCACATTTTAAAAGGGCCATGTGGGTAAATGGGGGAAACTTGACCCAAAGTGATTGTAGAATGGAGGGAGTCTGATGACTTTTCCTGATGTCCCACTTTTGAGGAAGCCCTCTGTTCTCAAAAGTGAAAGTAAATAACCCTTGACAGCTTGATCATCCAAAGAATAGTTTGTGAGCCTCAGATATTGGCTTCAGTACACTTTCACAGAAAACTATTGCGAAACCACTATGGATGGGTCACCTGCTAGCTTTGGAACATTAAGGCAAGTAGAGCACAACTGCCCAGAGAAGCACCCCAAACAGAGGGGGAGGCTCCAGAACCACAATAGCCCTAGAACATGGTGGTTAGAGCTCTGATGGCAGCACCAATGGGTGCAGTGAGATGGGGGGGGAGGGATTGAGAGGTGGTACAGAGAAGAAGAGTCTGCTCACACTCATAGGCTTTTAGTTGCTGAACCCCAAAATAGAAGATCACTTCTTCTTAGTAGGCTGGGCAATAGTTGTTTCTTATGTCTACACATAGTTCTGTCACCTACAGGGAAGACATCTAGCAGGGTTGGACTTTGCTCTCCTGGAAAGCTGGATGAGGTGAAGCTGGGGGTTTCCTCCCCTGTGAAGGCACAGGTGTCCCACCTGTTGTGGCATATAGATTCCTTTGTGTGTGGTTGGACAACTGGATTCTGAGGAACTCCATGTGATGAGATATCAAGGGACAGCTGATGTTAGAAGAAGTCTTTTGTGCTAGAGATTGCTAGGAAAGGAGAGACCCTAGAAGTGGGATTTTAGTTACTAGGATATCTGAGGGGATTGAGGACTTAAAAGGTGGCAGCATATTGATAGATCAGAAAAGACACAGAGGAGGAAAAGTCTGAGCTTGGATACCATGTAGCCATCTTTATATAAAAATCTTTCAATATGTCTTTAAAAATATAGAACATATACTTGAACCGTCCCCCTGACAGCTGCCAAAAGATTCCTTGCTGGAGAGGGTTGGCAGTATTTGCTAAATGATGTTATGAACAATGTCTGGTATATTAGGCTAAGTAGATATGAGAGGTGTAATAGTAGAATATTCATTTTAAATTCTATATTAAAACAATGATACCTTCACTAATGGTTCTACTTAAATGTTGCCAGAAATTTTTACCACATTTGCTGTGATAGTGAATTAAACATTTAAAAAACCCAAGAATTCAGAGTTCTCTTTACTTTACTGGAGCAATCCAAAGAATGTGTGATAGCCAAAAAAATTAAGAAGCCGGAATGGCAAATAGTTCCATTAAACCAGCTTGTTTTCCCATCACTATCAGGTTCTTTTGGGGGCATACCGTTTAGTAGGTCTGTTCATACTAAAACTCTGCACTCTATTTATCTTATTTAACACAAACTTACATAGTGCTTATTATGTGCCAAGCGCTGTCCTAAGCCCTTCACAAAGATTCATTCAGTCAGTCCTTACAACAACTTTATGAGTCAGGTACTGTTTTTATCCCCGTTTAACAGATTGAGAAACTGAGGTGCAGAGAGACTAAGTGTCTTGACCGAGGTCACAGGTCACAGAGCTGTAAGTGACAGCCAGAATTCGAGTCCATGCGATGTAGCTCCTTTGCCTGCTCTCCTAACCATCACCTTTTCTGTTCTCCTTCCAGGTGCCATTTCATTCACCTGAGTATTGGTGAAGGAGGCCAGTACTTATTATGGAATTGGCAACTGCCCTATAAGTTTTAGTTAACTTTAATCCCAAAGGCAAGGAGTCAGTTTCAAGCATGAACTCATATCCCTTGAATCCTTTTCTCTAGAGGAGCATGGAATGTTGTGCTGGTGGGAAGTTCCTTTGTCTGTTTCAGCCCACTCTTTTAGATCAGGAAAAAGGTTAGATTCAGGCCAAGTAAGCTTCGCTCCAAGTGGCTGAGGAGAGCCCTCACCAGCAAAGGGGGCCGGCGAATCTGATACAGATTCCGACCACGTGTTCTTCAAACAGTCAGGAAGTGCTGTTTGCATGCCTGCGAGGTCCCTAGCAATCTTGTGGGCTTGGAGAGAGATAAAAGAAATCCAAACCATAGCACCTGCCCAAAAGGAATTAGGAATCTATTAAGTTGGGGAGCCTGGGCACTTGAACTAGTGCATGAACAAGACCATAAAATAAAGTGCTCAATTGAGACACCTGGTAATTAGAAGAGAGGCCCGCCTGTAATAAGGTGCTAATTGTGCAAGCCAGACATCAAATGTAAGAGGTGATGAGCTGCTGCTGGCCACTAGTGGGTCACAGTAACACTACAGAGATGGAGTAAATCTGTCCCCCCCAGCCTTGGTAATTAAAGCAATAAAAGCCAGTTACAGAATTGCCGCGAGCAGTACCTGGGGTGGTGCGTCCTGTCCCTGTGGTGCTGAAGTTGCAGAGAGCTCTTTTAGCCCAGCAGGGCACCATTCTATTCCCAGTCTTAAACAGACATGGCCAGGTTTTAGGCCCTTTCCTTAGTATTTTCACCATAAGCCCAGCACCCCAGAAAAGCACAAACTGAGCTATTTTCCCCATAGCTGTTTTCTTTAAACACTTTGCATTTGTCTTGCCTGTACCTTGGCTTAAAGAATACTCAACTAACCTGTCATAGTCTGGCCAGCAGGCCTGTGTCTGTCTTTTAACTTGGGAATACAGTGATAAGAAAATTGATGGGAATATATGGGTAAGGCTTATTCCTGTGGAGGGAGGGCTCTTTAGGTGTGTTCCACTTTGAGGGGGTGACAGGGTGCTTCCTAGGTCTCATTAGAGTGTTGTGAGAAAAGAAGATCCCATGATGATTACCAAATCTGGAACTGTTTATACACAAGGACATACCCTGAGAACCATAGAAAGGAACTGAGTCTGAGGGAGCAATACCTGGATATTGACCTTTGGGAGAAAAAAGGCGGCTAGTGCCATGCTGCCTCTTGTTGCTTCCTGTTTTTGCATTTTCAGTCTTTTACTTCCTTTTCAAAAGCAGAATTTCCAGAGACAAATGGCCCAGTCATCCCTGGCCCTCATCTGTGAAGAAGAGAAGGCTATTAGTTTCATGTGCCACCTAATTCAATCACACATCACTATGTGACTGAAATGCCACGAAAACTCCGTCTTGTCATAGTCTCCTCCAAACCGTAGCCTTCTAGGTCGGTGGAGACTAGGCAGTTGGACTCTGGATTTTCTCTGCTGAGACCTGAGTGTCTCCTATTCCAGGTCATTGGGGTTGGAATGCCTTTGAGTGGCATGGATCTCTTACCTTAGGAAGATGAACCAAGTAGGGCAAGTATAGTTCTGACCATAGTTAGGTTGCAATACATTTTGGCTTTGGTATGTACAAAGTGTGCATCTCTAAACCGAGAAATAATAGCAGAGAGTTTAGAAGACTTTGGGGAAATAATGATCGATGGCGGAAAGATCTTGGCTTTGATGCTATCTTGCTTTATAACCTTGAGCAAATCACTTGACCTTTCTGAGCCTCATTTTACCTTAAAATGCATATATTACCAGGTTGTAAAACTTAGAGTGGATCCTGGATATACAAATATTTAAACATCGGAAAATGGTCATGTTTAACTTTGGATTTTAAGACTTCTCTCATTTGCCATTTTATGATATTTAATGTATTTTGATTGTGCTTTTTCCATTCTGAAAAAAATTTAAGCGCGCAAAAGGAGATTGCATGCCATACATGATAGAAAAAATGATCATGCTTAGGAAAATTAACAGACAGTTTCAGTTATTGTTGCCTTTATAAAGATAACATCCCTTTTGAATATTGGCAAAAAATGGGGGAAAGAAGTTAAGGGAAACTTTTGGTAAAAATATAAAATCCAAGGCATCAACAAAGAGGATGTCGAATTTGCTCCTGAGAACAGAGGAATCAGAAAATCAGCTCTGCTTGGGTCCTTTGCATATCAGCTGCACCATCCCCCTCATTTTCCAGATGAGCAAACAGAGGCCCAGAGAAAGTGAATATCCTGCCCAAGATCGTGAGGTCAATGAACGGCAGCTCTGGGAGTAGAACTCTGGCCCCTCGACTCCAAGCCCTGTTTTCTTTCCATTTAGCACTGGCTTCCCACCTACTTCCAAAGCCCTGGCAGACTCCAGAGATCTGCGAGCCTGGAGAATGGGCGCAGGGCCCTTGCCCACTGCAACCTGGTTCCCACAGTCCCAGGTTCCTCCCTAGGCTCCTTGCATGGCCACTTAGCGTTCCTGGGCCAAGTGGGATCAGGGGAGACCTGAAAGCCAAACGGCAAACTGTGTTGAAGCCTGGGTACAGTTGCAATACCCGGTTCTACTTTCTCTTCCTTGGCTATTCTTTCAGATCCCTCCAAGCACTTTTGCTTTTAGTCTCTAAAAAAAGCCAGCTCTTGCCTAAGTGATGTCACAGTGGCTGTGTCTCTGCACATGGCACAATGTGGGGCCAAGTACCATTTGCAACACCCTTGGGTGGGAAACCTTTGCTGATTGGTCTCTCGGAAAAAGCAGCATCCTGGTACTAGGCCCCACAGGCAGTCCCACAGAGAGTGTTCCTCAGCAGAGGCAGATTTGGGGGACTAAATCTTAAGGGCACTCTCCTGGCTGAGATCCTCCTAGATTAGGGCAGGATCAGTCTTCTGAATGTTGGCTAGTGGTCAGCCAGGAGCCCATCTTAGAATCCAAGATGCCTAAGTTCAGGCCCATGGCTTGTGAATGCCTCTGGTGGAAGGCTGCATGGAGCCCACCCGATAGCACCATCCGTGCATAACCATATGTGGGAAAGAGAGCCAGATGTAAGTAACCTGAGGTCACTGGTGGAGACAGCAGCACCCCTTATTTTCTAGTTATTGGGTGAAATTTAATGGTTATGAGTGGCTAAAACAGGCTATGGAATGAGCGCAGGCTTGGAGATGTTCCTATCTCTACCAATTCTGGAAGTATGACTTAGGCAGACTTCTCCATGCCTCAGTTTCCTCATCTCTAAAGGGGGTGGGAAAGTGTGGGGGGTGAGATAGAGTAAATGTGAGGATCAGCCAGAATGGGGCATGTCTAGTGCTCCACTCAGTGCCTGGAGGGTGGTAGAGCTTCAGTAAGAAGCTGGGAAGGGTCAGGGCCCTGGCCTGCATTCAACATGCCCCATGCTGGGGCACAGCCAAGCCAAACGCCCAGATCAGAGCCCACCCGGACAGAGGCCAGAAGGCAGCTTGCTGTCAAGTGAGACGTGCACTTGATTACATATGGTTGCTTGTGCTATGAGAATATCATGCTCATTAAATAGGTAGCTAGGTCAGTAATTTATTGTTGCCTTTGTAAGGATTTTCCTGATGCGTTACAGACTTCCTGCAAGGAGGAGTTACTGAAGGGAGATGGCAACGTAGCAACTACTTAGATGGCAGTCGGCACCATCTGACAGTCCTGGAAAGCAAGTTAGCCGCCTCGGAGTGGTTATGGACGATAACAGACTCCTTGACCTTGGCTTCTTTACCCCTCTGGTAACAGGCCAGACCAGGTTTGGAAGAGGCAGCTCGTCCTCACTGTCTCTTTCTGAAAGGCTGTTATTTTTGAGGGCCCAAAGGTGTGAGGTCGTCCAGTGGCTGTGAAGCTCTGTTAAAAAGGCAGCTGCCAGGGGAGCCGATATGGCTCAGTGGTTGAGCACCAGCTTACCACATACGAGGTTCCGGGTTCAATCACTGGCCCTGGTACCTCAAAAAGAAAAAACAAAAACAAAATGGCTCATGGGAGAAGGAATACTGCTTTTTTTTTTATTTATTTAAAGAATGGATATTATGGGCTCCCGGTAGCCAGTGGAAGGAAAGTATGCATAGAGTCCGTTTCTCAGGTTTTTAAGAGTCATAGATCTTAGAGATCCAGTCCACTCCCATCACTATAGAGATGGAGACGATAAAGGTGAGTTGAAGTGACCCCAGGTTCCTCGAGTATGTATGGGGGAGCACCGCGGAGCTCTTGTTTCCTGCTTGGTCATTCCTCCCCATGCCCCTCTTGCAAAAAATATGTGGTCAGAGGTATGGAGTCTGGTGGCAGGCAGAGCGGGGTGGAATCCCGACTCCTCCACTGCCTTACTCTGTGTGACCCTGCGAATATTGTCGACAGCTGAGCCTCAGTCCTTCCGTCTGTAACCTGGAGAAGGACAGCCTCTATGTCAGGTTGTAAAACTTAAACAATTTAAAGCTGCTTGATGAGTCCTCATGCTTCCCAGGCATCCAGTCAATGTCGGTCCCCATCCCCTTCCCCTAGACAGCACTGTACAAAAGTTTATATCTTAGCCAAGGTCCTCATCTGTAAAACAGGGTTATTTGGTGGTCTTTAAGGTCCCTTCCAGCTCTAAAATTCTAATTGGGATAGTGAATTTTTTTTTACTGGCTAATCAAATGTGGTCTGGTTTTAAAGCTATCTCAGTGGTTTTCCTCATTATTGCTACATTTGATAAGCCACACTCGTTAAAAAGGAAAGTAGAATCTGTTATCCAAGCAAGAGATAGTCTCTACATTTGTGACATGTTCTGTCACATTGTGCGTTTGTGTGTATGTTGTTTTAAAAACAGATCGATAAAGCCCAGAGGTGGTTAAATAGTCACTTGTGGGAAAGGGAAGAACTGTTACCTCCGTGGACTGTCCAAATCCCCAACTTTTTACTGAGATGAAGATCCATTGTTAGGAATCTGAATGTGTGCTACTCACTGGGTTTTATAAGAAGGTTTGAGTCAAGATGGCAAATTTAGGAAGGGATGCAATTTTTTTTTTTTTACTTTTTTTATAAGTTGAAGGTTGAGTATGACAGAGGGAGATAGCCTCCCCAGTAGCAGGAGAGAGAAACTGGGTAGACTTCTTACAGAGCTTGCAGAACAGGTCTGTGCTCTCTGCCTGCCTGGGCGCCTTCCTGGCTAGCTGGGTGTGGTGCAGGAGATAAGGTACCTTTCCTCTGGGAGGGTCAGAACCACACCCTTACCTTTTTTAAAAATGTTTAGTGACTCATTCAGTTTTGTTGTTTTTTTTTAATGAAATATTTAAAACAAATAGTGATTCATGGTTCTTTTTTTGTTTTCCTGAGACTCATCTGAAAATGGGCATAAAATTTGCAATTCTTTGAATCCTTATACAAATTAAGGGAATTGCCCAACTCAGATAGATTAATTTTCTACTTGATCAGATTCATTTCTAAAGCTGCCAGGGCAAGAACCATTTATTCTTCTTTAAAACTGTAAACCCGACTTGTGAATGCATTTTTATTTTATGTCTATCACTCTAAAGTATGATTTAATGTCTAGGCCAAGTTCAAGAACAATACCAGATCAGTCCTACAACAGCAGTCTAGCATAGTACTAGATTTGTTAAAATATTAAATATGCAATTGAAACAAATTTTGACCAAAGTCAGAGCCCTCCTTTTTAAGGGTTTCTCCTACTTTGCTTATGTTTATGGTATCTGCTAAGGAGTTGATGAAATTGAGTTTCAACTATTATGGTTCATGCTTGTAGGGTCTCAGAACGTTTAATCCATTAAGTATTTGGATAATCTTAATGCTAAGCCAAGAGAAAATAATAACACACACAAAATATATATACATATTTTTTATGCGGTATTGTGGTTGAATCTGGGACCTCATACATGTGAAGCAGGCACTCAGCCACTGAGCTACACCTGCTCCACCTATGTATTTTTTTTTTATTTAATTTTTTAAAATAGAGAAGTTGTAGGTTTACAGAAAAATCATGTAAAAAATACATTGTTCGCGTATTAGCCACCCCTGTTAACATCTTGCGTTAGTGTGGTATATTTGTTATAATTCAGGAAAGAATATTTTTTACAATAGTACTTTTGTACTTTGATAATTGTATTTTTATAATTGAATAATTTTATGATTGTCTTTTTCCATGCTTTTACTTTCAACATATTTGTGTCTTTGGGTCTAAGGTGAGTGAGTCTCTTGTTAGCAACACATAGTTGGATCGTGCTTTTTCATTCTGCCAGTCTGTGTCTTTTCAGTAGGGTCTTTAATCTATTAATTTTCAGGGTTATTAAGTACTGTCTTCAACCATTTTGTCCTTTGGATTTTATATGTCATAATTTTTTTTTTTTTTTTTTGGTCTCTTCCTTTATTGCAACCTCCTTTTCTATGTAGTTGATTTTCTTTGGTTGCATGTGCTTTGGGTGTAAGGTCTAAGAAACCACCATCTACTACAAGGTCTTGAAGATGTTTCCCTCTCCTTTTGGTTATAGATACCCAGTTTTCCCAGCACCATTTGTTGAAAAAACTGTTTTGTCCCATGTACATAGACTTGATAGGTTTGTCAAAAACCAGTTGACCGTATAGGTGAGGGTTTATTTCTGGATTCTCAATTCTATTCCACTGATCAATGTGTCTGTATTTATGCCAGTACCATGCTGTTTTGACCACTGTAGCTTTGTAATATGTTTCAAGATCAAGCAGTGAAATTCCTCCCATGTCGCTCTTCTTTTTTAGAATG
>JAQZBX010077639.1:0-14242 GCA_029593785.1 Cabassous unicinctus
TTTCTGAATATGTAGAAATTTACTATTAAAAGTACAAAAATCGTCATGGAGTCAACATGTAGAGATGATAAAAACACACTAATGTTCTATATTTTTACATGGTATAAGTAACTTTAGAAATTAGTGCAAGATATGTACTTGAGGGTTTAGAATTTGGTAGAATAATATTGTATCACCAGGGATTGTTGTAATGCGTTATTGAGGTATAATTTGCACCCTATAAAATTCACACATATTTTAAGTTAAGTTCAATAAATTTTAGTAAATTGATAGTGATGTAACCATTACTAACTCCAGTTTCAAAGGACTTCTAGCTCCCAAAAGGTTCCCTCATGCCCAAATGTAGTCAATCCCCAATTCAACCCCAATGAAAGTAAATAACTGATCTGCTTTTAGTCTTTACAGCTTTGATATTTCTATAAATTCCATATACATGTATTCATATAATACATACCTTTTCTAGGTCTGGCTTTCTTCAGTTAGCATAAACTTTTTCAAGTTCATTCATGTTATAGCATATTTCAATACTTCATTCTTATTTTCAAATATTTCATTGTATGGACATACTACAATTTTTGTTCATTCATCAATTGATGGGCATTTGAATATTTTCCACTCTTTTGCTTTTGTGAATAATACTGTTCTGAATATTTACATGGATATATTTGAGTGGAATATACATTTTCTTTTTCTAGGGTAGGTTATTAGAAGACTTTATGGATTAAATAGTAAAAAGAAGTTTAATTAAATGAGAAACTAACAACCTGATTTTCAAAGTTCCTGCAAAATTTTCTATTCCTACCAGCAATGTTTGAAGGTTCCCCTATCTTCACATCCTCAATGACATTTCTTATTATCTGACTTCCTGATTAAACCCATTCTAGTGGACGTGAAATGAAATTTCAAGGCGAGGTGGGGGGGCATATATGTATTTCCCTAGCAGCTAAAGACGTTGAACAATTTTTATGTGTTTATTACCCAATTGAAATTTTCTGTTAAAATATCTAATCATATCATTTGCCTATGTTTAACTGGATTTTTAAATTTTCATATTATTGAGTAATAATAATTATTTACATATTATGGTTACAAGTTCTCTTTCAAATATGTAATTTGTAAATATTTTCTCCCAGTCTATGAATTATCTTTCAATTTTCTTAATTTTGTTGTTTGAATAAGAAAAGTTTGCATTTTGATGAAGTCCAATTTTTCTTTTATGAATCATGTTGTTTAGGTCATAAATAAGAAATTTTGTCTAACAAAGATCAAAAATATTTTCTCCAAAGATTCCTTATTAAAGTGCTGTATCTAAGATACATTTTCAATTAATTTTTGTGTAAGCTATGAGGTAAGCTCTAAATTGTATTAGTTTTTTGGTTATTTTGTTTTTGAATTTGGATATCCAGTTGTTCCAGCAACATATATTGAAAAGCCCATTTTTTCTCTCACATTGAATTATCTCTCCCACTTCCTAAAAAGTAAATTGATCATAAATGTAAGTTTTCATTTCTGGACTGTCTAATCTCTTCTAATACTACTTTATCTTGAGTACTGCAGCATTATTGTAAATCCTTTAGGCATTTACTTAAGCATTCAAAATTTTTCCTTCCCCATCATTTTTTTTTCAATTCTAGGTCCTTGGCTTTTCCAAATACATTTTAGATTCAATTTGCCAATATCTGCAAAAAATAAAACAACCTGACATGTACATATGTAGAGTTTAGATCGAATTTATAGTGTAAATTGAGGAGAATTTCTATCCTATTAATACTGTCTTCTAATTCCTGAATGTATCTTTTTATTTATTTAGATTGTCTTTAATTTCTCAGCAAAATTTTATATTTTCATGTACTAGTCGTGCACAGTTTTATTAAATTTTGTTCTATTTTATTTTATTTTTTGATCCTATTAGGAATGGATTGTATTCTCGATGTAATTTTCAGATTATGCATTGCTATTTTAATAAAAAGAAGCTAACTTTTGCGTATTGATTTTGTATATTGTGACCCTGCTAATTTTTTTTATTATTTCTTCATTTAAGATTATGTTATCTGTGAATAGAACTATTTTCAATTCTCTTTTCCCAATCTGTATGTCAGTAGTTTATTTTTCTTGGAATTGCAGCAGCTAGAGACACCAGTAAATGTTAACTAGCATTGGTATGAATGAGTATTCTTGCCTTACTTCTGATTTTAAGGAAAATCGTCCAACCTTTCACCATTGTGTGAAGTTAACTAGAATCTTTTGTGGCTGTCTTTCATACATTTGAAGGAGTAACCTTCTATTCTTAGTTTGTTGTGAGTTTTTTTTTACCACGAATACATATGAGGGTTTTTTAAAATGCTTCCCATGCGTCAATTGTGATGACTGCGTGAGGTTTGTCCTTTAATGCATTAATTTGGGATATTACTTTAACCGATTTCCACTTATTAGAGTAATTTTTAGTCCTGCTATGAAACTTAGTGGTTCATAGCACATACAACAACTTATTTTTATAAGTTGTTGGACTCAGTTAGCTATTATTTTCTTAAGGGTATTTGCATTATGTCAACAAATGATACCATTCTGTGGTTTTATTTTCTTGTAATAACATTACAAGAAAATAAAATTTATCCGGAAGATATCTTTCATTTTTTATTTCTGAAATTGTTGGTGCAGGATTGGTACTATTTATTCCTCAAATGTTTTATTGTAAACACCAAAATGTAAAATGTGTTTGCGGAAAGACTTTTTAATTGCTTCAATTTCTTTCTTGTTTTATGTGTATTTAAAATTTTGATTTCTTTTGAATAATTTTTATAATTTATTTTTGTATTTCATCTAGGTTGTTTATTTTATTGGTTAAAATTTTTATGTTATTCCATCGTAATCCTCTTAATTTCTCTAGAACTTGTAGTTATGCCTCTGTTTTCACTCTTGATTTTGTAAATTGTGTATTGTCTCACTTTATTCTGTATAAGAAATTTTATAATTTTGCTTTTTGTTTTATTCTTAGATTCATAGGTTATATAAAACTGAAAGGATTATTTTCTAAATATTTGGCAATTTGCCAGTTTTTTTTCAGATATACAGTTTAATTCTATTGGAGTTGTTGAACACATTTTGTATGTTACCAATGATTTGACACTGAGACTTGTTTTGTGATCCAGCATATGGATTATCATTAAGAATGTTGCATGTGTACTGGGAAATAATGTATTCTGCTGTATTGAGTGAGTGTTTTCTGTCTCTTAAGCCACATTGGTTGATAATGTTTTTCAGATCTTCCAGAACCTTATTCAATTTCTAACTCATACATCTCTCATTACAAAGTTATGAATAATGAAGTCTTCAAAAATTGTAAAGCCTATTTTTTTCAATTATGCTCTTTTTGTCTCAGGTAATTTGGATTTCTGTTATTAGGTGCATTAACATATACGATTGCTATATATTTCTGATATCTTAGCCTTTTTATCATTATGAAATATCTTCCCATATCTCTTACTGGTTATTTTCCTAAACTCTATTTCTAATATTATTGATACAGTCACTCTAGACTTTTTTGGTTATTGTTTGCATGGAATACATTTTATTGTAACATTTCTCTCTACTTAGTAGTTCTGAGAACATACATTTCTCTCTTATAAACAGCAATATATCAGTTCTGCCAATCAGTTCTGGCAATCTCTGCCTTTTGTTTTAAATGTACAGTTCATTGATGTTTAATGTACTCATTCATATGGTCTAATTTACTTCTATAGTTTTGCTTTTTTACTTCAATATGCCTCATATCATGTTCCTCTGTTCCACCTTTACTGTCTCCTTTTTCATTAAACAATATTATATTGTTCTGTTTACTTCCTCTATTTTTTAGCTACACTTTTTGAGTTTTCTTAACAGGCTCCTAGAGATTACAACATACACCTTTAAGTAATCATAATTTATTTAAAATTTATACTAACAATTCTCATGAGATATAGCAATTTTACTCCATTAAAGCTCCATTTTCTCCTCACTCCTTTATGCTTTTTTATATAATAAACAATATTATGCTTTTGAAAGAAATTAAGATAAGAAAAATAAACACATATGTGTTTATATAAAATATATACTATTATTGATATTTAAATACATATTTGCAATTTCTGCTTTGCTTCAATTTTTTCTATAGATGTAAGTTATTTTCTCATTTCATCCAACTCAGAAAATGTTGGATTATTACTCTTTCAAATATATTTTTCTGCCCTGTTCTGTTTTCTCCCTTTTATTTCCTTCTAATACCCTAAATATGCACATATTGAGGCATTTAAATGGCCCCACAGATCTTGAGACACTGTTCCATTTCCCCAATCTGTTACTCTCTCTTCTTCCAATTAGAAAAAGGCTATTGATTTGTCTTTATATTCTATTGATCCATTTAGAGTCTATGTATCTGTTTATATTCTATAAGATTCTTCCTATGTTTTTCAATACTTATGCCATGTTAAATCTGCTCTTGAGAACTTCTAGTCATATTTTTATTTCAATAATGTTCACTTGCCGAATTTTCACTTATTATTGATTTCATTTCCCTAGTAAAATTCTCTTTTTGGGTTATGGTTATCATATTTTTCATTAATTATTTGATTATAATTATGTAATCATATTTATAATAGATATTTTGAAGTATTTTCTAAATCCAGCATCTCTACCCATTAAAAATCAGTTTCTATTGCCAGCTTTTACTCCTGAGTACGGAAAACATTTTCTGGTTTCTATGCCTATTTCATAATTTTGAGTTGAAAACTGGACATTTGATATATTTATTGTAGTTATTCTGAATCCTGATTTATTTTCCTTAATATTTTTTGGTTACTTTTCTGGACATAACTGTAATTATCTGCCTCTCCTGTGATTTATAGCCATTCATAGCACTGCTCAATATTTTCTCATTCTTATTTTTATTTTCTACCTGATTTTTGAATCTCCCTCTGTATTGCATAGATTGGAGGTCAGCCAATCATATGGGCAGAGGCTGTAGTGTAGTGTAGTGTAGTGTAGTGTAGTGTAGTGTAGTGTAGTGCAAAGCTTCCTACTTTCTGCTGATCGACCATTGTATAAGTGGAAAGATTCAAGTGTGCCTTGCCTCCTACCCACCTACCCATGATCCTTGTCTCCTGCTGTTCATAATCTTCTTGCATCACCCTTGTTTTGAGTGTAGACAGTGCCTATAACTTGATTCTAACCGATTGAATATGGATAGATGTCACTCCCATGATTATGTTACTTTATATAAACTTCTGCCTTGATAATTTTTTTTCTCTAGGGACTCTCCCTGCTGGCTTGATGAAGTAATAGACTACTTTGAAGTACACATAGGAAGGAATTGTGGGCACCTTCTAGGAGAGGAAGGAGGTTTTGAGTCAGCACGTCCCAACCCACAGGCCACCAGTCTGCTTTTTGGGCTGCTCCTGCGCCGGAAGCCGTGGGCACCCGGGGAGGGCAGGCCGTTGTCAGGTGCGTGCGCTGTGGGCGGGCAAAAGCCCGCTGTTTAGTGGACCCAAGGCTGTGGGTGGCTTCCTTCTGTTGCTCAGTATCAGGGATAGGCATGGGAGGAGAAACATTTTTTCCCCAAGTAAGAATCCCATTGCTTTCATAACTATCGATTGCGCTAAAAGCCAGCGCGGCTTCTTAAAGGCAAAGCCCGGTTCCCCCGCGTGCAGGCGTCTGCATTCTGGAACGTCCTCTACCCGCTGCCGGCAAGAATGGGCCAGCGCATCTACACTGATTGGCCTAGCAACCTCGTGAACCGTAGCCACCAGATTCCGTTGGACCCTTGCCATCCACCACCGGGACCTTTCCTTCTCGGAGTTCCCCGTCACGCCCTCGGACGAGGTTACCTGCTCCGCGATCTCTTGCCCCGGCTTCCTCTCCTCCCCGGTCCAAGCCCTTCCAGCCAGGCGGCCGCGACCCATCGTTACCTGCGGCGCCTACGGACTCGCCCGCGCTCTGCTCGCCGGAGTCCGAATCCATGCTGTGGTCTGCTGGCCAGGCGTCCTCGGCCGCCCACCAGTCTGCAGGGCGCTCAGACCGGCGTCCGGGCTTGGGCAGCCGCGGTACACTCGGTGCGGGAAGCAGGGTGGCGGGAGCTGGGCTGTGCGCCTTGCCTCGGCCAGCCGGCGGGTCGGTAGAGGCGAGCGCCGCCCGAGCCCAGCCCGCGCCCGGCGCCAGCTGCCAGCACCGGACCACGAGAGCCTGAGCGCGAGGCGAACGCTGGGCGGAGGGTGGGACGCGGCGGAAGACAGCCCTGTAGAGTGGGAATGCCGATCCTGGTGTGTTCTTAAGAAGGCGTGGGTAACAGCAGAGTGTCTGAGAGTAAAAGTGCTTCCCCATCTGCCTGGAATTATTTCCTATGCCAGCTATTAATTGTGTAATTCTGGGTAAACAATCTATGCCTCACATTCTTCGTCTGCATCTCCTATAATCTTTTCAGAATAAAGGCATTATTTCCACCGAAGAACTCAAAATAACTGACAAATTGGAAGTATTCAATAAGCACTGACTATTTAGCACCACTTCTATATTGATACAATGCAGAAATCTACCAAAGAAATTCAGTCTTTTCCTGTCATAGCAAATCCAGAAAATGCAATTATCTCTTAGTTTAGGTGAAGTGCAGAGGCTGCTTGGGGTTGCCAGCAAGGCCAGGGTTCGTTTTGTAACTCTTTAGGAATAAACTGCCTGAGAAAACATAACTTAATATGGTGGAAATAAAACAAGAAGTCATGTGCTGGGGAATATGCTAAATTATCCCTGTGAGAAGTTTATACTTAGAAATATATCTACCTTAACATCTTTGGGAAGAAATGCATTGGAATTTAAATAGCTGTCATAAACTCCCATGAAAGATTTTCATTCTTTGCCTTTCTTTTCTGAATACTATTTTACCTGGATCTTTAACACAAATGTTTTTTTAATATCCCAAATTCATTTATGTTTTTATCTGTTTGTTAAAATTAAAGCTTGAAATTTATCTCTTTCAGGATATTGAACTGTATTTCCATCTCTCTGGCTACAAACATATTACATGCCAATTTACTTAGAAATGTTAAACTTCTAACTCCTTTCACTTCTGAATCTTAATATTGTATTTCTTCTAATCATTGACTGCAACTCTGGTGATTTCATTTTCTTACTTTCAAAATGATTATCTCCATCAACCATTATGCCATTAGCAGGAAAAGGTCCATATAAGTTAAATTTCTTCCCTATGATCCCCTTTAAAGTAAATATTCATGCATTATACAATTAATTATTACAGAATTCTTCAAATGTAATCTTGTTTACACAAAATTTGAAGATGAAGAAATGGCAATTCAAAATACCTGAGTAAATTTTCAAGGTCATAAAATGCTTAAGTCAAAGAGATGAGTAAGTTGTAAAGCTCAGGTTTGTCTTATCGAAACTCCCGTGATTTCCACTCATGCTGCTGCATCCTTAGCAAGTCTTTTATTCTTTTATAGCTCTTCCCATGCTATTCATAAATTCAATTTTTTTATGGTTTACTTATTTTTATTCTTTACTGTGTCATTACGTATTGCAAGAGCCTTAGAGGTGTGCTCTGTTGCTTCACAATTCTCTTTCCAAACTACCTTGAAACATCCTTTCAGTGATTTCCTATATACAAGGCAGAATAGTTAAAATTGTCTACACTTTTCAGGAAGGCAGATCTGTGTCTATCTAACTAAGCCAGAATTTGCAGTTTTAAGTAAAATAAGCTCTAACAAAGTTCCCTAGTAAGTCAGCGGGGCCACACCCCTACTGAAATTTTTAAAAACTTTTTTATTGAAGTTTAACATTCATACATGAACATCCATAAACAATAAGTGTTTAGCGTAAGTTGTGAACTTACAAAACAAACTTGCATAACGTCGTACAGGGCTCCAATACATTACCTTACCACCAACACCTTGAACATTTGTGAAACAATTATAGCAAACTATGAAAGAGCATCATCAAAACATTACTACTAAATGTAGCCAATATCTTACATTTGGTGTATTTTCCCCCAACCACCCGGTTAATGCCACCCTGAATTAGCATTATGTACTTGTTATAGTTCATGAGAGAATGTTTTCATATTTGTTCTGTTAAATCTAGACCATCTTCCACAAAAAGATTAATATATCTTCTTTGCCAATGCTGCAAAAATACTACAATATTACTGTTTACTAAAATCTGTGTTACATTAGTTGTGATTTTCCCATATATTACCATTTATTTCACACTTTGTAAAGGAATAAAATTCTTATACTATTAATGTCAATCTTCATCCACCACCAAAATCACTGTTAGCTTGCTTTAAATTGAAATATTACATCCACAGACTATCCCTTTCAGCCATAATCATGATTTATAATATAGCAATGTTAATTATACTCACTGTAATGTATTACCATCAACTCTGTTCATTTCAAAATATTCACAACAAACCATATCAAAAATTCTAAATGCATTAAACATCAGCTCCCTTTATCAAAGCAATTCAATTTCTAGTAAACTATATTCTAGAATTTACCTCTGCAAATTTACTCATCGTTTTAGTTCATATCAGTAAGACCATACAATATTTGTACTTTGGTGTCTGACATTTCAATCAACATAATGTCCTCAAGGTTCATCCACGTTGTCATATGCATCCCAACTTCATTACTTCTTACAGCTAAATAGTATTCCATTGTACATATATACTATATTTTGTTTATCCTGTCATTGGTTGATATACACTTGGGTTGTTTCTCTCTTTTAGCAGGTGCAAATCAGTGTGCAAATATCAGTTAATGCCCTTGCTTTCAGTTCTACTGAATATATTCCTAGTAGCGGGATTGCTGGAACACGTGGCAGTTTTATATTTAACTTTGTGAAGAACAGCCAAACTTTTCCACAAAGGTTGCGAGTTTCTGCATTCCTACCAAATAACGGCCATTCTATAAGGTGTGAAAATAATAATTCTTAATTTTGATCTGTATTTCCTTAATAGATAGTGATGCTGAACATTTTTTCATGGTGTTTTTTGGCCATTTGTATAGCCTCATTTGAAAAATGTCTATTCCAGACTTTTGCCCATTTTCTCTTTTTTAACAAATTTTATTGAAATATATCATTCAAACATAAGCATACACAAAAAATAAGTGTATGGTAAAAGTTATGAACTTACAAAGCAAACATGCACAACATCACACAGGGGTCCCACACATCATCCCACCAACAACAACCCGCACTATTATGAAATATTTGCTACAAATTATGAAAGAATATCATCAAAATATTACTACTGTCTTTAGTGCTTATCTTATATTTGGTATATTTCCCCCCATCCACCCTATTATTATTTGATATATTTTTATTCCAGAAGTTGTGAACTTACAAAACAATTACGCACATGTGTAGAATTCCCATACAACACCCATTCACCAACACACCCCACTGTGTTAGAACATTTATTACAGATTATGAGAAAATATCATTAGACTATTACCACCAACCATGGTCCATAACATACATCTGGCACACATTTTTCATACCCCAACATTATCAACACAGTACATCTTTGGCACTGAAGCAAGAATATTACAGTATTGCTGTTAGCCATATTCCATAGGTTACACCAATTGTGTTTTCCCCATGCTTCTCCACAGTCCCACCACCCTGCAATAATGGCATAAATCCATTCTAGCAAACAGAAGGACACTCTTGTATATGTACAATCAACCAAAATTCTCATCCACCTCAGGGATCACTGTGTTATTCAGTCCCTAGATTATTCTCTAGTTTTCTTTCAATTGACATTTACATCCCTAATCTACCCTTTGCAGCCACAATCCCATTTATAAACCAACTGCTACTCACTATAATGTGTTACCATCAACTCTATCCATTTCCACCCTCTTCAAGTTAATTAAAACTTCGACATACATTTAACATCAGTAGTCCTTCTCAGCCCTCCCCTTATCTCCTAAAAACCTGTACTCTAAGTTTTAACTCCATGCGTTAAAACTTCCTATTTAGCTCGTATTAATGAGACCATGCAATATTTGTCCTTTTGTGTCTGGCTTATTTCACTTAGCATAACATCTTCAAGATTCATCCATGTTACCACATGTGTCCCAATTTCATTCCTCTTAATGCAGCATAGTATTCCATCATATGTATATAACACATTTTTTTATCCATTCATTGGTTGATGGACACTTGGGCTGTTTCCATCTTTGGCAATTGTGAATAATGCAATAGTGAACATCCGTGTGCAGAAGTCTGTTTGTGTCACAATTTTCAGTTTTTCTGGATATATTCCTAGTAGAGGAATGGCTGGAGCATATGGCAGTTCTATAGTTAGCTTACTGAGGAACCACCAAACTATATTCCACAGAGGCTGCACCATTTTGCAATCCCAACAACAGTGAAGGAGTATTCCAATTTCTCCACATCTTCTCCAGCACTTACTCTTTTCTGCTTTATTTCTTTTTATTAATGACCATTCTATTCTTGTGAGATATCTCATTGACCTTTTGATTTGCATTTCCCTAATAGCTAGTGATATGGACATTTATTCATGTACTTTTTGGCCATTTGTATTATTCCTTTGGAGAAATGTCTATTTAAATCTTTTGCCCATTTTAAAATTAGATTGCTTACTCTTTTATTGTTGAGTTGTATGATCTCTTTATATAGAATGGAAAACAAACCCTTATCAGATATGTGGTTTCCAAATATTTTCTCCCATTGAGTGGGTTGCCTTTACACCTTCTTGATGAAATCCTTTGAATTGCAAAACTGTTTAAGTTTGAGGAAATCCCATTTATCCATGTTTTCTTCCATTGCTCATGCTTTCAGCATAAGGTTCAAGAATGCACCAATGAATCAATGCCCTTGTGGCATAGGTTGAGGAAAGGCAGCCTCCAGCCACAGCCCACCTAACTGACTGAGCAAGTCAGAGCCTAGGGGCAGCTCATCGCCTCCCAAGAACAAACAAAATGGAGCAGATAAGGGCCATCACTCCTTCCCCAACCCGCCCTGTATTCCAAGACCTCCTAACCCACTCCCCCCCCTGGCCATTTGGCCCAGGTTGTACTTGGTTTCCCCGCCTATTGCTATACTGTATAAATTCATATCCACCACCTTCCACAGGTGGGCTGAAGTCTCTCTTCAGACCCCTGCCATGCCATCAGAACCCCTCTGTTGGGAGAGCTTGCCAATAAACTTACTGACTGCAAAAAAAAATAAAAATGAAAATAAAAATAAAAGGAATGCACCACTTACCACCATGTCTTGAAGATTTTTTTCCTACATTTTCTTCTAGGAGCTTTATGGTTCTTACTCTTATGGTTAGATATTTAATCCCTTTTGAGTTAATTTTTCTATAGTGTGTGAGATAAGGGTCCTCTTTCACCAAGGAGTACAATGTTTGCTGTGGGTTTTTCATATAGGGCCTTTATCATGTTGAGAAAGTTTCCTTCAATTCCTATCTTTTAGAGTATTTTTATCAAGAAAAGGATGCTGTATTTTGTCAAATGCCTTTCCTGCATGAATCCATAGGATCATGTGATTTTTTTCTTCTTTGATTAATTAGCATGGTGTACTATGCTGATTGATTTTCTTATGTTAAACCACTCTTCCATGCCTGGTATAAAACCGACTTGATCATTATGAATAATTCTTTTAATGTGCTGTTGGTTTCAATTAGCAATTTTTTTTTTTTAGGATTTTTGCATTCATATTCAGTATGGAAATGTGTCTGTAATTTTCTGTTTTTGTATTATCGTTATAGGACTTCAGTAATATTAGTTTCATAGAATGAGTTTGGTAGAGTCCTTCTTGTTCAGTTTTTTTAAAGAGCTTGAGTGAGATTGGTATTAATCTTCTTTGAATGCTTCATAGAAATCACCTGTGAAACCATCTCCTCCTGGGCTATAAATTTGGGGGAGTTGTTTGATGACTGTTTCAATCTCTTTATTTGTGATTGATATGTTGAGGTCTTCTGCATCTTCTAAGGTCAGTATAGGTTGTTCATATGTCCCAAGGAATTTTTTCATTTTGTCTATGTTATCTAGTTTTTTGTCATAAGGTTGTTCATGGTATCCTCTTATGATCTATTTTATTTCTGTGTGGTCAGTAGTAATGTCCCCGTTTTTCATTTTTATTTAATTTATTTGCATCTTCTCTCTCTTTTTCTTTGCCAGTCTAGCTAACAGTTTTTCATTTTGTTAATCTTCTCAAAAAAACAACTTTTGGTTTTGTTAATTCTCTCTATTGTTTTTGTTGTTGTTTTCAATTTCAATTTTTTCTGCTCTGATCTTTGTTATTTCATTCCTTCCACTTCCTTTGGGATTATTTTTCTGTTCTTTCCTAGTTCCTCCATCTGTGTAGTTAGGTCTTTGATATTAGCTCTTTCTTCTTTTTTAATGTAAGCATTGAGGGCTATAGAATTTCCTCTCAGCTTTGCCTTCATAGATGCCATAAGTTCTGATATGTTGTGTCCTCATTTTCATTGTTTTCATGATATTTATAGGTTTTTCTTGCAATTTCTTCTTTGATCCACTGATTATTTAAAAGTGTGTTGTTTAAGCTCTGTGTATTTGTGATTTTTCCCTTCTTCTGCCTCTTGTTGTTTTCCAAATTTAATCCATTATGATCAGAGAAATTGCTTTATATAATTTTGATCTTGTTGAATTTATTGAGATCTGCTTTATGACTCAACATATGGTCTATCCTAGAGAAAGATCCATTGACACTTGAGAAGAATGTATATCCTGATGTTTTGGGGTGCAGTGTTCTGTATATGTCCATTAAGTTTAGTCCATTTCTCATATTATTCAAATTCTCTGTTTCTTTATTGATCCTCTGCCCACATGTTCTATCCAATGCTGAGATTGGTTTATTGAATTCTCCAAATATTATTGTAGATATATTTGTTTTCTCTCTTCAGTTTTGCTAGTGTTTGTCTCTTTTATCTTTGGGCATCTTAGTTAGGGGTATAGGCATTTTTGACTGTTATTTCTTTCTGCTGAATTCCTCCTCTTATTAATATTTAATATTTTGCTTTTAAAGTTTATTTCTTCTGATATAAGTATAGTTACATCAGTGTTTTTTTCTTACTTCATGCATGGAATATCTTTTTCCAACCTTTCACTTTCAGTTTATTAGTATCCTTGGGTCTGAGTTGAATCTATTGTAGGCAGTATACTGATGGCTCATAATTTCTTATCCATTCCACCTGTCTGTGTCTTTTGATCAGAGAGCTGAATCCATTAATATTCAATGTTATTACTGTAAAGTCAGTTTTTATTTCACTCATTTTGAACTTTGGGTTTTATCTATCATATTTTATTTTCACCAATCTTTGACACTTTTAGTCACTTTTCCTGATATAATCTTCATTTCTAGACTCTCTTCCAAGCTTCTCTCTCCTGTATTGTCCTTTCTATCTGTAGCACTCCCTTTAGTGTTTCCTGCAAAGCTGGTCTCTTTGTCATAAACTTTCTCAGTATCTGTTTATCTGCGAATATTAAAAACTCACCCTCATTTTTGAAAGATAATCTTGCTGGATATAAGATTGTTTGCTGGCAATTTTTCTCCTGCTGTATCTTAAATATATCATATCACTGCCTTCTTGCCTCCATGGTTTCTGATGAGAAATTGGCACTTATTTTTATTGGGTATCCCTTATATATTATGCATTGTTCTTCTCTTGCTGCTCTCAGAATTTTCTCTTTGTCTTTGGCATTTGATGTTCTGATTATTATGTGTCCTGTGGATCATCTGTTCGATTTTTTTCAGATGGGAGTGTGTTTTTCTTCTTGGACCTGGGTATGCATGTCCTTCAATAGCATTGAGAAATTTTCTATCATTATTTCTTTACATATTCTTTCTGCCCCTTTTCCATTTTCTTCTCCTTCTGGGACTCTCATGACATGTATGTTTGCACATCTTTTCCCATCATTTTATCCCTGAGACACTGTTCAAAATTTTACATTCATTTCATCTGTTCTTTTGTATGTTCACTTTCAGAGGCCATGTCAAGATGCTCACCAATCCTTTCTTCTGCCTAATCAAATATGCTGTTAAATGCCTCCAGTGTATTTTTTTTTTTGAGGTACTGGGGACTGGTGATTGAACCTGGAACATCATATGTGTGAAGACAGCACTCAACCACTGAGCCACGTCAGCTTCCTTGAGATGGTTTTTTCATTTGTTTTGTTTGTTGTTTTTCTCAGGAGGCACTGGG
>JAQZBX010077640.1:0-14242 GCA_029593785.1 Cabassous unicinctus
CATTTGAGGTACAAACATATTTAATTTTGTGGAGGTCCCTGTTATCTATTTTTTCTTTTGTTGCTCATGCTTTGCTTGTAAGATTTAAGAAATTACTGCCTACCATAGATCTTGAAGATGTTTTCCTGCATTTTCTTCTAGGAGTTTTATGGCTGTCATTTTTATATTTAGGTTCTTGATCCATTTTGAGTTAATTTTTTTACAAGGTATGAAATAAGGGTCCTCTTTCTTTCTTGTGGATATGGATATCCAGCTCCCTCAGAACCATTTGTTGAATATACTGTTCTGACCCAGGCTGTTGGGCTTAACAGCCTTGTCAAAAATCACTTGACTATAGATCTGAGGGTCTATTTCTGAGTCCTTGAATCAGTTCCATTCTTCAGTCTGTCTTTATGGCATTATCATGCTCTTTTTACCACTGTAGCTACATAATATGCTTTAAAGTCTAGAAGTGAGAGTCCTCCCACTTCGTGCTTCTGTTTTAAGACATTTTTGGCTATTCACACCCCCATACCCTCCCAAATAAATTTGATTATTGGCTTTTCCATTTGTGCAAAAAAGGCTGTTGGGATTATTATTGGGATTGCATTGAATCTGTATATTAGTTTGTGTAGAACTGACATCTTAACGATATTGTTTCCTCCAATCCATGAACATGGACTGTCCTTCCATTTATTTAAGTCTTCTTCATTTTCTTTTAGCAATGTTTTGTAGTTTTCTGAACATAAGCCTTTTATATCCTCAGTTAAGTTTATTTCTGAATATTTGATTCTTTTTTTCTGAATTCCTTCCAAGATTGCACATGAGTTGTATATAGAAATGCTATTGATTTTAAAAAAAATTGAAGTATTCCATTCATACATAAACATACATAAACAAGAAGTATATAGTAAATGTTGTGAACTTACAAAACAAACATCCATAGCATTATACAGGGGTCCCATACATCAACCCACAAACACCTTGCATTGTTGTGGGACATTTGTTACAAATTATTAAAGAATATCTTCAAAATCTTACTACTACCTATAGCCCATATGTTATATCTGGTGTATTTCCCCCCAATCCCCCTTGTTATTATTATTTTTAAATATATATCTTATTTCAGAAGTTGTAAAGTTACAAAATAATCTTGCATATGTTTAGAATTCCCATACAATACCCCAACATCAACACACCACACCAGGATGGAACATTTGTTACAGGTTATGAGATAATAACATCAGAATAGTGCCACCAACCATGGTACATAGCATACATTTGGCACACTTTTTCTATATTTCCCCATTATCAACACAGTACATCTTTGGCATAGTTGCATGAATATTACAGTATTGCTGTTAACCACAGTCCATAGATCACACCAATTGTATATTTCCCGTGCTTCTCCACATTCCCACCACCCTGCAATAGTGACATACATCTGTTCTAGCTCACAGAAGGACACTCTTGTATCTGTACTATTAACCGCAATTCTCATCCACCTCTGGGTTCACGCTGTTATTCAGTCCCTAGATTATTCTCTAGCATTCCTTCCATTGATATTTACATCTCTAGACTACCCTTTCCAGCCACATTCCCATTTATGAACCAGCTGCTACTCACTATAATGTGTTATCATCAATTCTTTTACAGTAAAGTTAATTAAAACTTCTATATACTTTATGCAACAGTAGTCCTTCTCAGCCCTCCTCTTATCTCCTAATAACCTGCACTCTAGGTTCTAACTCCATGTACTCATTCTTCATATTTATTTCATATTAATGCGACAATCCAACACCTGTCCACCTGTGTCTGGCCTACTTCACCTAGAATAATATCTTCAAGATTCTTCTATGCTACCACACGTGTCTAACTTCATTTCTTCATACTGCAGCACAGTATTCCATTGTATGCATAGGCCACAATTTGCTTATCCATCCATCTGCTGACGGGCACTTTGGCCACCTCCTTCCCTGGGCAGCTGCAAACAACATTGCTACAAATATCGATGTGCAGACCCCTGCCCAGGTCACAGCCTCCAGCTCTTCTGGATACACTCCCAGCAGAGGAACCACTGGATCACATGGAAGACCTACATTTAGATTCCTGAGGAACTGCCAAACTGTCCTCCACAGAGACTGCACCACTCCACAACCCCACCAACAGTGAAGGAGTGCCCACACTCCCCACATCCTTCCCAGCACTGATTTGTTTTTTAAATAATGGCCAGTCCAAGAGGTGTGAGGTGATATCCCAATGTCACCACAATCTGCATTTCCCCAACAGCCAGAGATACTGAACTTCCCCTCATGTGATTCCCAGCCACCCGCATTTCCTCTTTGGAGAAACGTCCACTAAAATCCCCCACCAACCTTCCAGATGGATTGCCTGCTCTCTTATTGTTGAGTGGCAGGATCTCTCTTCATAGACTGGAAATCAAACCCTTATTGGATAGGCAGACTTCAAACACCCTCTCCCACTGAGTGGGTGGCCCCTTCACCTTCTTGATGAAGTCCCCCACATCATAAAAGTTTGAGGAGGTCCCATTTATACATGTTTTCCTTCATGGTGCATGCTTTCAGAGTAAGGTTTAAGAATCCACCACCTACCACCAAGTCTTGAGGTGGTTTTCCTACATTTTCTTCTACGAGTTTTATGGTTCTAGCTTTTATATTTAGGTGTTTGATGCATTTTGAGTTAATTTTTGTATAAAGTGTGAGAAAGGGGTCTTCTCTTTCTTTTTGATATGGATATCCAGTTCTCCTAGCACCATTTGTTCAATAGACAGTTCTTAACCAGCTGGATAGGTTTGACAGGTTTGTCAAAAAACACTTGACCTTAGATGTGAGGATCTATTTCTGAACCAACAGTTTGGTTACAGTGGTGTACGTGTCTATCGTTATGCCAGTACCATGCTGTTTTTACCACTGTAGCTAGGTAATATGAATTAAAGTCTGGAATTGGGAGTCCTCCAACATCGCTTTTCCTTTTTAAGATGCTTCTGGCTATTTGGGACCCCTTACCCTTCCAAATTAATTTGATAATTGTGTTTTCCATTTGTCAAAAAAAATGCTGGTGTAATTTTTATTGAGATTGCATTGAATCTGTATATGAATTTGGGTAGAATTGGCATCTTAGTGATATTTAGTTTTCCAATCCATGTGCATGGAATGTTCTTCCAGTTATTTAGGTCTTTTTTATTTCTTTTAACAATGCATTGTCATTTTCTGAATACAAGTGCTTTACATCCTTGATCAAGTTTATTCCTAAATATTTGATTATTATAGTTGCTATTGTAAATGTATTTTTTTCCTGACTTCCTCCTCAGATTACAAATTACTATTGTATAGAAACACCACTGATTTTTGTGATTGATCTTGTATTCTGACACTCTACTGAAATTGTTGATTAGCTCAGCAGCTTCATTGTATATTTTACAGAACTTTCTAGGTATAGAATCATATCATTGGTGAATTGTGAAAGTTTTAATTCTTCTTATCTGATTTGGAATGGTTTTATTTTTTTTTTTTCGCTTGCCTGATTGCTCTAGCTACAACCTCTTGCAATATATTGAACAACAGTGGTGACTGTAGGCATCCTTGTGTTCTTGATCTCAGTGGGAAAGCTTTCAGTCTTTCACAATTGAGTGCAATGTTAGCTGTGGGTTTTTCATATAAGGCTTTTATTATATTGAGAAAGTTTCCTTCAATTTTTAACTTTTGTAGTACTTTTATCAAGAAAGGATGTTGTATTTTCTCAAATACCTTATTTGCATCAATTGATAGGATCATGTGATTTTTCTTCTTTGAATTAATAATGTGGTCTCTTATGCTGATTGATTTTCTTGTTTTGAAACATGCTTTCTTTCCTGCATTAAAACCCACTTGATCATAATGAATGATTTTTGTAATGTGTTGTTGGATTCCATTAGCAATTAATTTCTTGAGGATTTTTCAGCCTTAATTATAGGGAAATCAATCTGTAATTTTCTCCTTTTTTGGTCTTATTACTTCTTTTTCATTTTTTAATAATATATCTTTATTTGGCTTTGGTATTAGAGTGATATTGGCTTCATAGAATGAGTTGGTAGCATTCTTTCTTGTTAATTTTTTATTTATTTATTTTTGTTTTGGAAAAGCTTGAGTAAGATTGTTATTAAATCTTTTTTAAATGCTTGGTAGAAGTCAACTGTGAAATGATCTGGTCTGGGCTTTTCATTTTTGGGAGTTGTTTGATGACTGCTTCAATCTCTATACTTGTAATTAGTTTGTTGAGGTCTTCTATTTCTTGTAGGGCTAATGAAGGTTGTTCATACATTCCTAGGAATTTTTCCGTTTCATCTACATTGTCTAGGTTTTTGGCACACAGTTGTTCATAGTATCCTCTTATGATTTCTTTTATTTCTGTGGGTTCAGTAGTAATGTCCCTGTTTCCCTTTTTTATTTTATTTATTTGCATCTTCTCTCTTTTTTACTTTGTCAGGCTTGCTAAGAGTTTGTTGATTTTGTTAATCTTCTTGAAGAACCAACTTGGTTTTGATAATTCTCTCTATTGCTTTTTTGTTCTCAATTTCATTTATTTCTGGTGTGATCTTTGTTATTTCATTCTTTCTCCTTGCTTTAGATTAGTTTGCAGTCATTTTTCGAGTTCCTCCAGCTGTGTAGTTAGGTTATTGATTTTAGCTCTTTCTTCTTTTTTAATATAAGCATTGGGGGCTAAAAATTTCCCTCTCAGCACTGCCTTTACTGCATCACATAGATTCTGATATATTGTGCTCTCTTCGTCATTCATCCTGACATATTTATTGCTTTCTCTTAAACTTTTTCTTTGACTCATTGATTATTTAAGAGTGTGTTCTTTAATCTTCATATATTTATGAATTTTCCATTTTCTCACCTTGTTGATTTTCAACGTTATTCCATTATGATCAGAGAATGTATTTTGTATGACTTTAATCTTGCTGAATTTATTGAGATCTGCTTTTGGATACCACATATGGTCTACCTTATAGAAGGATCTATAAGCACTTGAAGGAATGTATATCCTTTTGTTTGGGGGAGCAAAGTTTTGTATATATCTATTAGGTTTAGTCCATTTATCACATTATTCAAATTCTATGTTTGTTTATTGATCCTCTGCTCAGATGTTCGATCCAATGTTGAGAGTTATGTATTGAAGTCCCCAACTATTTTTGTAGAGACATCTATTTCTCCTTTCAGTTTTGCTAGTGTTTCCATCATGTAATTTGGAGCAAAGTGTTTAGGTGCATAAACATTTATGATTGTTATTTCTTTTTGGTTAATTGTTCCTTTTATTAATATATAGTGTCCTTCTTTGTCTCTGTTAACAGTTTTGCTTTTAGAATTGATTTCATCTGATATGAGTATAGCTGCTCTGGCTTTCTTTCTTTCTTTCTTCTTTCTTTCTTTCTTTCATTCTGTCTTTCTTTCTTCCTCTCTTTCTTTTTTTGGCTACTGCATGCATGGAGTATCTTTTTCCAGCCTTTCACTTTCAATCTATTGGTATCCTTGGGTTTAAGGTGAGTCTCTTGTAGACATCATATAGATGGCTCATATTTTCTTATCCATACTGACAGTCTGTGTCCTTTGATTGGGGAGTTTAATTCATTAACATTCAATATTATTACTGTAAAGGCAGTTATTTCACCCATTTTGACCTTCAGGTTTTTTCTGTCATATTTTATATTCACCACTCTTCTGACACTTTTAGTTACTTTTACTGATATAATCTTCAATTTTAGATTTTCTTCCAAGCCTCTCTCTCCTTTCTTTTCTTTTCAGGCTGTAGCACACCCTTTAGTATTTCCTACAAAGCTTGTCTCTGTTATAAACTCTCTGTTTCTCCTAATCTGTGAATATTCTTAACTCACCCTCATTTTTGAAAGACAGTCTTGCTGCATATAAGATTCTTTGCTGGAAATTTTTCTTTTGAAGTATCTTAAATATATCATACCACTTTTTTCTTGTCTCCATGGTTTCTGATGAGAAATTCGCTCTTAATCTCATTGGGTACCACCTACATGTTATACGTTGCTTTCTTTTTCCTGCTCTCAGAAATCTCTCATTGTCTTTGGCATTTGACATTCTGATTAGTATGTGTCTCAGAGTTGTTGTATTCAGATTTATTTGGATGGGAATACATTGTGCTTTTTGGACATGGATATCTCTGCCCTTCAATAGGGTTGGGGAATTTTCTGGCATTATTTCTTCAAATATTCTTTCTGCCCCTTTTTCCTTCTCTTCTCCTTCTGAGACACACAAGAGATATTTGCACATCTCTTGCTGTCATTTAGTTCCCTGAGATTTTGTTGAATTTTTTCCATTATTTTCTTCATCTGTTCTTTTGTATGTTCACTTTTGAATGTCATGTCTTCAAGCTCACCAATCCTTTCTTCTGTCTCCTCAAATCTTATGTTTTATGTCTCCAGTGTACTCTTAATTTCATTTATTGCATCTTTTATTCCTATAAGATGTGCTCATTTTCTATGTATGCTCTCAAATTCTTCTTTGTGCTCACCCAAAGACTTTTTTGGGGTATGTGGTTTGAAATATTCTTTTTTTGGTAAATACCTGTGTTTAAAATAGATGAACCCTACTCAAAATTCATATAAAAGACCTGAGTCAGAGTACACAAATTTCATCCATCACAGGGAGATGGGGGGGCTTCAGATCATGTGGGATCCTTGGGTGTGGTTTAGTTTCAAGAAAGCAGATGCAGAGTTGATGATAAGTTAACAGGCCAGGGAAGGTTTTTCAATAGTCTGGTCCAAGTGTTAGAGCCCAGGCCACCTTCTGGACTGAAGGAGCTTGAGGATAAGAGACTGTATTAGTCGGCCAAAGGGGTGCTGATGCAAAATACCAGAAATTGGTTGGTTTTTATAAAGGGTATTTATTTGTGGTTGAAACTTACAGTTACTGGGTCATAAAGAATAAGTTTCTTCCCTCACAAAAGTCTTTTGCTACATGTTGGAGCAAGGCAGCTGCTGACATTTGCCACGGATCAGGCTTCTTGGAATCCTCTCTTCCCAGGGCTCCATTTCTCTCCGAGCTTATCTCCTCTGTTTCTTCCACAAGGTCAGCTGTAGACTATGAGGTTCTCTAGGCTTTGCTTCTCTCCACTAGGCCAGCTGGGAACTCTCAGGCAAATGGCTCATCTCTATCCCCGGGCCTTCTCTCCTTCCTAACCAGAACTCCATCATCAAAACAGCTCCCTCTGTCTTTTGCCATACCTTTTATATTTGATTCCCCCGCCCACCAAGTGATGGGGCTCAATGCCCTACTGACGTGGCCTAGTCAACACCCTAATTATAACTTAATCATGTCCAGCTTAACAGACCAGTTTACAATCATAATCCAATATCTATTTTTGGAATTCATAATTACATCAAACTGTCAAACTGTTACAGAGGTCAACTCTGGTACCTGGTTAATGTAGTGCGCCCTAAAATCCCAACTCTCCTCCTGCTCTCATACCTTTCCCCAGTTGCAGCTCTGGTGAATAGGGCTAATCAGTCCATAGAATCCTGATCCCATGTTTTTCCTCTCAGAATCCTTAGGGTATGTTAAAAATATAGTTCCTCTTTCCTGAGGGGGCTAGGAAAGAAAGGCAGTGGTACTCTGCCTGATCCTGAGGGAAAGTGGCAATACTGATCCACAGGTAGGGCCAGTGCCCATTATAGTAACCCTTATGAAGTCCTTGGTTAAGGGCAGTCCAAGGGTTGTCATTACTGACCTCCCCACTTCTAGTATGCTGATACACACATCTTCGTACCCAAGAGTCTGTCCTCAAGGAAGCATTCCCAGCCATAGTCATGGCTTCATCTAAAAAAGTCAGCTAATGATTTATCACTATTCCTGCTCTCCTTTTCCTTCTACTGTTATGTGGTTCCTAAGTCCTGAGCTATCCTCTTCTGCTGGCTGTCTCTGGTTTGATAAGAGTCAGAGGGGAAAGTTTTGTGATTTTTTCTCCCTCCTCCCTCTTTTAATGTGGGAAGGAATTGGGTCTCTTAATCCTTTATGTGCTTGTGCCATGGATTTTTGTCCTTAGTTGATGAATGCTTAATGCCCAGTCCTGTGTTTTGGCTCCAGTTCCTGTCATGTGGATATAGCTAATGGGTGGCTTGAGAATGATCCTCTTGCTTAGGCTTCTCCCACCTTGGGGAGGGAGGAAGGAGAGGTGGTGGTATTAGGTACCTTAGTAGTGGTGGTAATTGACTTGTTACTTCTTTGATGGGCTTCCTTAAAGCTACCCTTGGGCCATAAGGGGTTAAAGAAATTTCTTCCTGAATAAAGAACTTTGGAGGAGGGAGACCTCTTCCTTCCACTTATAGCCAGAATGCAGTTGGCAATTGCAAGTCTCCTCCTACTCAGGAGCTAGAGGGTCAATATGAGAGTACTTTGTCTTGAAGATTGATGAAAATGGCACCAAGCATTTCTACCCAAAGCTTGCTTGCTTTCTTCCCATGAAATCCTTGCCCTGCTCCTACAAACTTTGGGTCTTGAGAAAACCTTGAGAACTGGAGGTAGTTACAACTACTCTCACTTCTCATCTGTGCCCAGGAGTCTTGGGGTAATGTCATTCTTATGCAATAAGTGGAGGGTGGAACCCAAGAGGCCCTGCTGCTGCCACATTTGCTTACAGGTTTGCAAATTGCTGTTGCTTCCTCTCCCTTGCTCTTAACCTGATATAGGGGCTGGTCTTTGTCTCCAAATGTATCTCTTTCTGGAGTGCCTGGTTAGCTTGTCAGTATCACTGGCCCCAGGACTCGCTTTTTCCTTCAAGGCCCTCAGGCCCTGGTTCACATCTCTAAATTCAGAAGCCCAGGTAGAGAGTAATTGTGTACCTACTGCATAGGAGGTAGAGAATGGAGGTGACTTTTCATCCCTGCTACCCTTTCACCATTTTTTATTCTTCTCTGGAGCACCTGCCTGTAAGCCCAGTTCTCCACAAAGGCAAATGGGCAAGCCAAGCAAAGTCAAAGTTCAGGCTGGGGGAGCAGATTGAGGTAAGACAGCCCCAGACTTGAGGACCATGTTTGTAGTTTCCTCTCTGACTAGGTGTCCCACTTTCCCAGATCACTGGTGACGCAGGCCCATGGCACAAGAAAATAGCTGCGTGTAGGGGAAGATAGGAAGAAGCACCCTGTAGCCTTTGGCCCATGCACAAAGCAGGCTGGGGGGCTCTCCCTGGAGCAGAGAGGATGGAACATCCTCATGAACCTGGATCCATCCCCTTGGAGAGGGTGAAGGAGGAAGGAGAGAAAAATGCTGCCCCAGCAACCACACAGCATGACTCCCAGGAAAGAGGCAATGAGAACCTTTGATACAAAACACACTGGAGGGGAAGGGGACAGAGAAAAAAAAGTGGGGAGAAGAGAAAAAAGCAAAAAGGAAACAAGGTTTACTGAGAAGGGAGGAGTCTTACCATGGATTTGACTTCACACTAGGGCATTGCCTGAGAAGCTCAGGGCAGTAAGATAGTGCTCATAGCACATCTTGTGGTCTTAGCAGTCCTGTGGCTGGGGAAACAGGCTGAAGGATAACACTTCAGGGTAGAGGTGTTCAGGGCAGAGGCTGCTCAGAGATAACTGCAGAGCTGCTCTCAGGGCTGGGCAGGGGGGAGTAGCAGCTACTGATATTCAACAGGATCATCCAAGTGAGAGGATGGCAGAAGGCAAAACCCAGCATTCCCCATCTGCCCACAGGCCTCTTGAGGGATAGGGGTTATTGTGTGGGGTTCCCACATAGGAACCTCAGCACCGGCAGGTTTTCAAAGAGTTTCCTGTTCCCTCAGGTTTGCCCTCATCCTCCTCCAACTCTGCCAATGTCAACTCATTGCTGGTACATGTCCAGAAATCATCAAGTTCCTTCCTATGGGCCTGTAGCACCAGTTCTGTCAGACACCTGAAAGACTCCTTAATGTTGAGGTTGGTGCAGGCACTTGTTTCATAGAAGTCCATTCCATGCCACACTCCTTAGCCAACTGCTGCCCTTGAATCCTCTCAACTGCTGTTTCTGCTCTTCATCAGCCTTATTCCCTATAAGGATATTCTGGACACCTTCTGGTGCATACGCATTCACATCACTGACTCACTTCATAAAGTGCTGGTGAGAAACTCACTACTAATGTCATACACTAAAAATATTCCCTGGGCCTGTCAATAGTACTGCTTTGTGATGGTCTGATATCTCTCCTGCCCAACTGTGTCCCAAATCCGTATCCAGACTTTGATGCCATCTACCTCTATGGTCTTCATCTTAAAGTCAACACTGATGGTGAAGATGTGCGAGGACTGGAACTTGTCGATGAAGGCACAACAGGCAGGTCTTGCCCACCATAGAGTCCTCGATCCTCAGCAGCCAGAACAGCACATGTACTACTTCTCCCTGGCTGGAGTCAGAGGAGACAAGGGGGCTGCATGCTCAGCCCCTCTCAGCCACTGCCATCACAGCCTGCACCTGCCTGGGGGTGCTTCTGGCAGTGAGAAGGAATCATGGTTGCAGCTGGAGCCCCGCAAGCACGAAGTATGCCTGCTCAGCTCAGCTTCGTTCTGCACACCACCAATGTAGTCTTAAAATCCTTAATCTCTCTAGCCATCTCATTGAATTTATTAAGGAGATTTGTTTGAACATCTGTGATTAGTTGTCTCAAATCCTTTATGTCAACTGGAGTCTTATCTTTTTCCTTTAACTGAGCAATGTTTTCCTGTTTCTTGGCATGGATTGTAATTTTTTGTTGTTGTCTTGGCATCTCGCTTACTAGATGTATTTATTTTGGGTGTAGTTTCTCTCTTCACTTTAAGACTTTCTTGCCCTTTCTCTATTGCTGGTTGTATAGTAGGAGCCAAGGAGGAAATTTGTGCCACAAGCTGTGGAGGATGAAGCTACCTGCATTGCCCCAGGAACCGATGAAGCTTCTCCCACCTTTTTCCACTGCCAGGGGTAGTGACAGAGCCACAGCCACGTGTAAATAATCCAAGTCATGCAGGCCAAGATCATTGGTAGTTGCCTGAAGAGACTGATGAAGCTTCATACCCCTTTCTTCACTGCCTGGGGGGTGGAGATGAAGCTGCAGGTGTGGGCAGTGAACTATGCCCTGTGGGTCCAAAATGACTGCAGTTTCCCAGGTAAACTGACCTAGCTCCAACCCCTGCCCCCTGCCAGGGGTGGGGATGGACCCTCTGTAGTGCCCAACAATCTAATTTATGTGGGCCAAATGTGCTCCCTGAGAGGCTGAGTGAGTACTGTCCCTTCTGCCCTTTAGGGGGTGGGAACAGAACCATTGACACCCAACTGGTCATTCCATTTAGGCTGAAAGGGCCTGCCATTGCCCAGAGAGACTGAGGTAACACCAGCAACCACCTATCCTGTTAGATGGTGAGGGTAGATCCACAGGCACCCAACAGTTCAGTCCCTGTAGGCTGAGAGTACCTGCTGTTGTCCAGAGAGGCTGAGGATACACCAGCCCTCTCTTATCCTATTGGAGGATGGGGGTGGATCCAAGGTACCCACCAGTCCAAGCCATGCAAGCCAAAAGTGTCTGCCATTGCCTGGAGAGGCTGAGGAAACACAACTCCCCTTCTACCTTACTTGGGACAAGAAAGGAGCTATAGGTTGTCTGAATATTCAGTCTGTGTGTGATGAAATCACCTGCAGTTACCCAGACAGTCTGAGGAAACACAGCTCCCCTCATGTTCCATTGAGGGGTGGGGATGGAGATAAAGTGCCCGAGCATCTAGTTTGAGTGGGCTGAAAATCACTGCAGTTTCCCAGAGAAGCTGAAGAAACCCCAGCCCCCTCCTATTCTATGGGGTTGCAGGGGTGGAGATGGAAATAAAGGTGCTCAACAAACCAGTTTGTGTGGGCTGAACATGCTTGTGCCTGCAGTTGCCCAGAGAGGCTAAGGAAATACAGCTGCTCTCCTATCTTATTGAGATGCGGGGATAGAGCCCTACATGTCTGACTATTCAGTCTGTGCTGGCTGAATATACCTGCAGTTACCCAGAGAGGCTGGTGCAGGTCCAGCCAGTTTCCTTCCTTCCAGAGGTGGGGTTAGAGCCTAGGTTAGGGCTGTAGTCTGATTTGGGTGGAAAGAAGCCAGGCCCTAACATCACTGTGATTTTCAATCATACTCCCTTCCCCTCATGCTGGGGGTGGAGTCAAAATAGTGGCTACCGTCCCATCCTCTTTTCCACTTGGACAGGGTCAAACTTTAGCTGTTCTTAGGGATATATTTTAGCCAGTTGAATTTACTAATCAATAGCTGAAGTCGGTGGCCAACCGTCTCTTCCTTCCCCATTTTTGGGAAATGGAGCTTCCAACTCCAGCCACAGAATTGCTCCAGAGGAGGCTTGTGCTGCCAGATTGGAATGAGCACTGGTCTCCTGGGCATGGAGTGCTCTACTCATGAATCTTTTATGCAGATGGGCAGTCTCCTCCTTCCATTCTTTCAAGGATGTTGCAGAATGCTCTTCTGGTCTCCTGGAGCCCCAAACAGGTGCTTTAGATGACTCTGTGTGATTACTAACTGCCCTGTAGCATGGACTGACTCTTGGAGCACCTTACTCTGCCGCCATCTTGCCCTTCCCCTGAAACATTATTGATTTTTGCATATTAATCTTTTATTCCACCACATTGCTGAATGCATCTATTAATTATAGTAGCTTTGCTATGGATTTTTTAAATTTTCTAGATATAGTATCATAGTTTTCTGAATATAGGTCCTTTATGTCCTCAGTTAAGTTTATTCCTTAATATTTGATTGTTTTAGTTGCTATTATAAATGGATAATTTTTTATTTCCATCTCAGATTGCACATCAGTAGTGTAGCGAAACACTATTGATTTTTGCATATTAGTTTTCTATCCCACCACTTTGCTGAACTTGTCTATTAGTTCTAGGAGCTTTCTAGTGGATTTTTCAGGAGATTCTAGTTATAGGATCATATCATCAGTGAACAATGAAAGTTTTACATCTTCCTTTCCTATTTGGTTGCCTTTTATTTCTTTGTCTATCCTAATTGATCTAGCTAGAACCTCTAGCACAATAGTGAATAACAATAGTGACAGTGGGGTTCCTTGTCTTGTTTCTGATCTCAGCAGGAAACCTTTCGGTCTTTCCTCATTGAGCATAATGCTAGCTGTACGTTTTTCACACATGCACTTTACCATATTGAGAAAGCTTCCTTCTTTTCTCATTTTTGGAGTGCTTTTATCAAGAAAGAGTGCTGTAATTTGTCAAATGCCTTTTCTGCATCAATTGAGGGGACCATGTGATTTTTCTTCTTCAATTTATCAATGTGGTTTATTACACTATTTGATTTTCTTGTGCTGAGACACGATTGCATACCTAGGATAAAATCTACTTGAATGTAGTGTATAATTCTTTTATTGTGCTTTTGGATTCTGTTTGTAAGTATTTTGCTGAGGATTTTTGCATGTATATTCATTAGAGATATTGGTTTGTAATTTTCTTTTTTTGTAGTATCTTTATCTGATTTTGGTATTAGGTTGATATTGACTTCCTGTAATGGTTTGGTTGCATTCTTTCCTGTTCAATTTTTTGGAAGAGCTTGCTCAAGATTGGTATTATACTGTCTTTGAATGATTGGCAGAATTTACCTGTGAAGCCATCTGTTTCTGGGCTTTTCATCTTTGGGATGTTTTTGATGACTCTTTCAATCTCTTCACTTGTGATTGTTTTGGTGCGGTCTTCTCTTTTCTATAGGGTCAGTGTAGGTGGTTTGTGTGTTTTTAGGAATTTGTCCATCTCCTTTGCATTGTCTAGCTTTTTGTCATACAGTTATTCATAGTATCCTCTTATGATCTCTTTTAATTCATGATCTCTTTTAATTCTGCAGGGTCAGTGGCAATGTCTTCCCCCATTTTTTAAATTTATTTATTTGTGTCTTCTCTCTTTTTTCTTTTTCAATGTACCTAAGGGTATGTCGATTTTCATTATCTTTTCAAAGATTCAACTTTTGTTGGATTTTTTTGTTGTTGTTGTTGTTCTCAATTTCATTTATTAGTGCTCTGATCTTTATTATTTCTTTCCTTCAGCTTGGTTTGGGATTGGTTTGCTGTTCTTTATCTAGTTCCTCCACATATGCAGTTAAATCTTCAATTTTAACTCTCTCTTCTTTTTTAATGTAAGCATTGAGGGCTATAAATTTCTTTCTCAGCACTGCCTTTGCAGTGTTCAATAGGTTTTGATATGTTTTGTACTCATTTTCATTCTTCTCA
>JAQZBX010077641.1:0-14243 GCA_029593785.1 Cabassous unicinctus
CAACAAAATCATGCATAACAATTTTTATAGGAAATGTATTTTGCTAATAGCTCATACTTTATCACAAAGTAAATATACATTAAAAATAGAATGAATAACTAAAAAGTTGGTTATTCATGTGGTGAAATATACCCAACAATGTAAAACAAAAACACACATGCACATACATACACACACACACACTTATTACAGCACATGAAAGAAACTGATAGAGATGTAGTGAGCAAAATAAGTCAGCTACAAATGAGAATGTGGTTCTGAATACTATTTATTTAGAGTTCAAGTAGTCATAACAATCAATGTCAGATATGAAAATAATGGATATTTCTGGGAGGATTAATTCTGTGAACAAGTACAAATATATTCAGATACTCTAAACACAGAGAGGATTCAATGCCATCAGTCCAGTTGTACAAATATTGTTAAGAAAAGTTTTTCAGGCTGAAGTAAAATTATCCCAGATGGATACACTAGATGCATTGTGAATGAATAACATTGAGAGGGAAATATATGGCTTCAGGAAGTTGTAAAAATATTTATTTAAGTTAAACTATAATAATTTGAGAATTGATATTATAAGTTCTAGGTTAAGAACCATTAAAAAAAATTAAGATTGGGGGAAGCTGGTGTGGCTCAGTGGATAGAGCCCCTGTTTACCATATGGGAGGCCCGGGTTCACGTCCCGAGGCCTCCTTGTGAGGGCACGCCGGCCTGAGCGGTGCGGTGGGCTGATGCAGCAACCTCATGGCAGGAAGCGGGTGTGGTGCAATGGATAGAGCACCCTTTTACCATATGAGAGGCCCCGGGTTCGCTTCCCGGGGCCTCCTTGTGAAGGCAGGCCGGCACACGCAGCGCCATGGGCTGATGCGGCAAGACCTCACAGCAAGGGGGAGATAAGCAGACACAGAGAAGACACGCAGTGAATGGACACAGCAGCACAAGCAGCAAGGAGGGGATAAATAAAATAAAATAAACAAATCTTTCAAAAAAAAAAAAAACATAAGATTGGATGTCCAAAAAGATACTTTGTGGGCAAATGTAAAAGTAAACATACATTTTAACAAGCCAACATTAACTTAATTGGTTAAAAAAAGATGGGACAAATAGCAAGCAAAAAGCATGATTGCAGACAGAATGTCAATATGGACAAGTAATTTTATTCAATGTAAATAAAGTAAAGAATCCAATTATAATACAAAGTTTGCCAGAGAGGATTGAATAAAAGTAAAAGTAAAAGTAATTATATGCTGTTGGTACAAATTGTTTTAAACTTTTTTATTAATATTGTAAAGATAAAAATAAAAAATAATAATTTAATAATTTAAGCTAATGTTTCGAAACTTTTTAGAAAAACTGCTTATACAAAAATATTTTAAACATAATGGAGAATACATAATGTAACAAGCCAAAGACAGCTGGTTTGGCTGAATGCCTGAACTCAAGTCAAACATTGTAGACCTGAGCCATGAGGTATGTTTAATATTAAGGATTTTACATCTTGATAAGGAAGTTGATTTATTTGGAGGACATAGCAATTTCAGATTTATAACCAAACACTAACAAATATTTAAATCATATGCTGCATAAAATCCCATAATACAAAGGAAAAGTTCAAAAATTCCAAAATCATAGTTGGAAATGAAAATACAATTTTTTCAGGTTATAAAACATGGACAGACATCAATAAAGGTGTAAAGCACATCAACAGGACAAATGACTAAATTATCATAATAAGCACTTATAAAGATTATCACCTTGGTGATACAGAGTAGAATTTTCTTCACATGATTTTCATTTTTTTTCTCTTCATTATTTAGTTTAAGAAGAAATTCCTGTACCTTGTAGAGATTTTTAATGCCAGGAAACTATGAATTATGATTTCATAATTAACAATCAGGGTGACTTAGCTCATAGGTATTGGTATATGGATAATTATAATTAGCATTACAGTTATTTAAACTGAGATATTCTTGATCATGTTTAACAAGCAATGTGTAGATTTCTTTCAAAAAGAAATAAGATGGAGAAAGCCTGGAGAATAACATCACAGAACTGGTAAGTTAACTTTCTCTGGATTTGGTGATTACCCCAGTTCTTCCCCAATTCAAGAGCATTTTGAGCATGTACGAAACTAGGTCTTGCAGTGGGACAGAAATAAGAAATATTTCAGTGATAAAATTAATAAATATAAGGGTTTTTAAAGCATAGTTGATTTAAACTGGAAATAAATGACAGAAATATAAGTAGTAATTCTAAGAACTAAAGAATGTCTTCTGCTTTCCTGACAGGATCTTACTGATCAACTCATATTATTATTTCTAATAAGCATTAAGAGTTAGATACTCTCCCAAATGTTTCTGCAGTGTACTGGGCATTGGAACCAGCTTGGTAAATAGTTTGAATCCTTTTATATTAAGATTTTCACAAACTCATAAGGACTATTTTTCCTGTGAAATAAATCCTATGAGTTTGTTCTCACTAGTGAAAACCATTCCATTTTTCAAACAGAAAACTTGAGTATGAGTTGGACAACCTGGTTTCTTGAGATTTGGTAGTGGATGGCTGGGGACCTTTTAGCTTCTCCTTGTTTTACAGAATCCATGAGAAATGTGTAAATTCAAATACATTATTATTTCTTGAAATGCAAAAGTGATGAACATGCACGGTTTTCATTTGTGTTCTATTACTTTATCCTTTAGAGCCAATTATCTCCTTGAAATTACCCTTGGGCACTGGCTCTTATCTACACGAAGGGCTGACTAACCAGAGGTCTTCTATAATGCCATTATGTTCCCACAATTTTAAACTAAAATTGAACACGGAGACTGTTGGAGTAAAACAAAAGGTTTCCTTTCAAGGTCACTGTCATTACAATATGCCCACTAATCCTTTCCTGTACCTGGAACAAATTTGTAATTTAACTAGAAATCCTGGTATGCCTATCCAACATATTTTAATACATATTAACTTGTGAGTATTTGATGTTATTAATTTAGTCTTCTCCTTTTCACCTGTCATCATGTATCATCCCACTTGTGTCCTGCAATCCTCACTGTTTGTTTCTGTTTTGTTTTGCAAAACATTGTTATGGATCATCCAGAAATAATAAAGTTTTCAAGACAAAGGAGGGGAGATAAAACCAAGGAGCTAATTTGTTCTGAGTATTCCATGGGGAAAAGTTGAGTTTTAAGTCCTCTGAAAATAACATATTACTGAGAGATTTAAAATTAGTGGGTACAGTAGTAATAGCAGGAACTAGAAGCAAAAGCAGACTCTTAATTGTTAAATGTTTTTTTAATTAGAAAGAGGGAGGGTCTGATGTGTCAATAATTACAGCATTCAATTCATTTATGTTTAAACTTTGAGCAATTTCCAAAGGACTGTTTTGTCCAATAAACAAGTCCTCTCAGTTTTGCTACACTATTGAAAATCACTCCATTCATCAGCGGGAACGTCTGAGGGTGTTTACAGCAAACTGGCATCTTGATCAGTTTCCCAACACTTTTTAGAGGACGTTGAGACATTTTAACAACTTCACTGATAAGGAATGGGAATGTAAATGTTATTTCAACAATAACATTTGAAAAATGCTATTTGCATAAGAAATTTAGAATATTATAGTAAGAATATAAACTGCAAATTATAACCATTTGAAATAGCAAAGTTTATCAATAAATCTACTTGTCTTTGCATTAGAAATAACCTGTAAAACATCTGTATTAGCAGCTATTGTTTAATATTTGTTTATATTTTATCTTAGTGTTAACTAAAGGAGTAGAATTTAGCATATTATAATAAGAATATAAACTGCAGATTATAACCAATTTTAAATAGCAAAATTTATCAATAAATCTGCTTGTCTTTGCATTAGAAATAACCAGTAAAATATCTATATTAGCAGTTATTGTTTAATTAATATTTGTTTATATTTTATCTTAGGTGTTAACAAAAAGAGTGGAATTTAGCAAACTGGACTTTTTAATATTATTGTATATTTAAATTTTATTTTACCAAAAAAAAAAAAAAAAGGAAAAAAACATATTCCCTCCATAAGATTCCACCTTTTACTATGGAAAATTCAATAACTCATATTATAGACATCTTTTGAAACTATTACTTATCATTCTTATAGGAGATAAGTGTCATGAAGAAGGAATATTTATGACTTTCACAACTTCAATGACTTGCAAATTTAGACTATACTGCCCACGGTTTTCTAATAACAGCTCACTTATTTACTAGTTTTGACTGTTGTTGCAATTGGAGCTTCATTGTTCAAAGAACCTGAGGGTCCATGGCTTTCAGGCAAGCACAGTATATGTCAAGCAGCTCCATTCCTTCTTTTGTTTGGGTGTGAAGCACATAAGCCAGACTTTGCCCAATCATCACAATCAGCTAAGAGGCAATGACTTCTTAGTCATGAACCTATAGAATGGCCTCTCTCCTAAGTGGTCAACTTCACAGTTATTAGGTTCCCCTATATAATGCCTTCTTACAACATCGTCACTAAATTAAAGAATGTGAACTAAATCCTTGGCTAAAAAGAGTGGCTGCTGCCACTCTAAAAAGAAAACTGTACCAAATACTTTCAATAAAAAACTGTTGTCTTACAGAAATACAGTTTTGATTCACTTGACTTCTACGTAATAATTGAATTGAAGTTAGATCTCTGAAAAATGACTTTTTTCCCTTACAGTCTAAAAGTGACAGTGATTTCACAGTGTTATGGGTAATCCTCATGGCTGCATACAAGGCAGTGCACTGGACAAAATATTACGGCACCAGGAAGTAGTGGTTGTTTATGTTTAAGGGACAATTTCTCTACTGAGAAGGGTACTTTGAAACAGGGACAGCATAATCAGTATCTAGGACAGGCACTTGATCAATGTTTTTTTTTTAAACAAATGTTATTATGCTGTTTTACTTAAAAATTGGAGAGAATTATTTAAGCATATTATTCCTATTTAATTCATAATTATAGCAAACTTTACCTTTATAGTCTCTTTACAAAACTATTTGTTATATATTCATATGATATAATGTGAGTAAGTGAATCCCTGTCATAAAATTAAAATATATATTCGATCCTTCATGCATCAGGGATAATTCAAGGTATTTCTAATAGCACACTATGAAATAGCATGAAGTATTTGTTCATGATTCTTACACGCAACTTCCAACTTGACTCTGCTTATAATTCATATCAACATATTTTAAAAATTGAGTTAATTATAAAAATATTAAATATTATATGGCTCTGTGGATGAATAAATAAATGAGTAAATGTATTAATGAACAAAATAGTTCTTCTAATTCTTCAGGTGGAAAAAAAGCATTCTTCAAGTCTTTGCAGAAAGGACAAGGAATAATTTGCTATCATTCTTTGAGGGAGCATATGTGCAATATTCTAATTACACCAGGAAAATTTTCCAGTGCAGGGTATTACCTGTCTACTGGAGCGTGCAGGAAAATAAAAGATTTCAGTATTACAATCTCGGCTTAAATCAGTTCAAAACATTTTGTATTGTCATATATCTTTTAACAGAAAATTTTATTATCAAATACAGAGCACTGACATTTCCTTTTACTTCTTTGTTTGTTTTAAAAAAAATAGAAGATAGAAGAGAAATGTTAGGTGCTAAAGGTCTCAATTCCTATTTTCATCACCAATTTGTAAATTCTTATTTATTTAATTTTCTTCAACATAGCTACCAATTTGAATGTCTCCTCTGTTTGAAATGTTTTTTAAAAGTTAGCATCATGGTATAGGTATAATTATAAATTCTATAATTAAGACCTTTGCATGCCTTCAAGAACTACAAAGCAAGTAAATGGCATAATCTGGCTGTATAACAGATATTCCCTTGAAAGCCTTGCAGTGTTATACTGTTATATACTGACACATGGAAATTCAAGCTAGAAATCTAAAATCGATTGGTAATCATTAAATAATTTTCCCTTGTGTTCAAATTTTGAAAGCCTGTTGCATTTATATATTATTAAGAGTTACTATATAGTTTGGTGAGAGAATGGTGAAGCAATTATTTTGAAGATCTCAACCTTCAGCATGAAACTGGCTTCACTAGATTGGAACTATTCATAAACATTGATGTACCCCTTTTTAATGAATTTGGTCATACAATGCTATATAAAGTGTCAGTTTATGGCTTGACTTAAAACAGCAACAACAAAACATTTAATGAACTGTTTCAAATGGTCCTAAAATAAAGAACACCAGCCATGGACAAAAGAAAGAAAGCTTTTTGCTTTGGGGTCAATCAAAGTGACACATCCCTGCCTTTTTGCAATTAGTAGAGGTTCTCTATGTTAAAAGTTGTTACAATGAACTCAAGAAAAAGGGAACAAGGAAACAAGAATGTGAACTGTAGCAGCATAGTAAATGTTCCTTTATCAGCAAGAAGTTGAAAGTGCAGTGTTAAGCAGGATGGGAATTGTATACTCTAGTTTCAAGAGACCATGGAAAATAGATTAAACAAGTCCATGATATGTGTTTTCCTTTAGGGTTCATTCAGGGTTTTGTTTAGGGGCCTGGAATTCTTCTATTATTGTTTGAAAAATCAGATTAAATCTTCAGAACATCCATTAATTATTCACATATTACCAACAAGGCTTAAATTAGCAAATGTGTGGAAAAAATATATTTCAGTCTGTACTTAGGCAAGTTCCAAAATATATCCAAGTTTTATGGGAAAATGTAACAATATTTTATGCAAAAGAATACTATAAAATTCATCATAGTAAATTTCTTACTGTTATCAAATGGTCATTTCAAAAATAATACCTACTTATAATAAGTTGCAAGGAAACTTGATACTGTTTTCTAGAAATTTGAAGATTAATTGTGGTGAAATTACTGAATGCATGAATTAAACATTCTTTCAATCCATCATCTCAGCAAATAGCCAGTTTATGAACAGAAGTTTTGGCTCATCAACCATTGCCCCAAATGCATCAAGACCTCATTTCATGATCTCTGCCTTCATGTATCTTCTGATCTTTATCTATTATGTAATGAAATTTTTCCATTCTGATAGAATTCCCTATACCCAAAGGACTTTTTTAATCCATTTGATCTCAGACCACAAAACCTAATAAATATCTACAATAAATTACTTCTTCTAAGATCATTTCAAGATATTTTCCCTTGAAACAGTGCAATTAATACATATGCTTTGCTTGATAACCAGTGATCATCCTGTGGTCTTCATGGGATAAATTAACATTTTTAAAGTTTAATCAAAATTATAAAATATTAATATTTTATAGTTCACTAGTTGATTTGTAAGAATACATTTTTTGTAATGAAATCAGTAATTTTTATAAAGCAGGCAGTATGATAAAACATATTTTTTTCTCTCATGATATAATATATTTGGGTAAGAGAAAAAAATGTCAAATCTTAATCACTGGGAATGATAATATAAGGGTGAAGTACAAAAATTGGGAAGACTTTTATCAATCTTCATTATCAAATTTATCCTATGTGTTGTTTACTGAAATAGAAAAATAGGTGTTACATAAAATAGATGGTACAAGTAGAATATATGTATATTTGGTCACAAGGAATAGAAAATATTTAACAAGCCAAATATTTTATATGTTGAAATAACTTATGTGGTGACAGAAATTAGAATACATGTTTTAAGATATGGCTCTCTACATTACACTGTAACTAAAATCCAATGGTAAAAATAGATTTCATCATTGTTTGTATGTTTTAATATATTCAGAAAATCCGATTTTGTTTCCCAATTACATCAGTTTCTGCTGTATTTATGTGAAAAAAAAAATTTTAATTCCATTTTTTTGTTTGTATATGCTGTGTTTCTTTGTCATCAGGGGATTCACCTTCAAGGGTTTTACATTCTTTGACATGATATGGGATATTGCTGTGGTAAAGATCTTACACAAAATATGTGTTTTTTTAACCACATTCCCATGGGTCCAGGTATCTTCTTTAAAATATCTAAATCCAAGCAAAAAATGGAAAATTTCTGTCAGGATGGATCGTTATCCATAAATAATTAATGTTCTGATTTGAAAAGTAAAACTTAAACTTCAATTTTTTCAGTCATCCTATTCATGACATATTCTTCATAAGGCCCTCTCTTCTGTAGGATTCACTAGAAGATTAACTATGTCAGGAAACTTATGTAAAAGTGCAAGTTACCATATTTTCTGGAATATTGTGGACATTCTGTAGGTGTATTAGGACATTTTGTTAATGAAATTACTTTCTGAATAAAATACTTCGTGAGCCTGATTGACAATCATTAATGGTATCATTTTTTAAAGTAGTCTTTTCTGTCCAATGGTATTATTCAACATATTTTGAGGAAAAGTCTAATGAAATATAAACAAACAAACAAAAAAAAAAACAAATAAAACTAGTTCTAATGCACTAGAATTTTTAAAGTTGATAATGTTTTTTCCATGTAAATATTTGAGTATCTCAGTCATAAAGGATAAGAGCTTTTCTGTTAAACCATATACGATTAAATATTGAAAATGGTCCTGTATCTCAGGAAATAACTAATAATGAATAATAATTATCAATCATTATTTTGACTTAGGAAACTTCCCTTATTGAGGTGTAACACACTATATCATTTTTGTTATAAATATATACCTGTTTGGATATGAAGGGTCTAAGATACTTCAGAAGTAGCTAACAAAAGTCAGCTAATAATACTGCCCCAAAATGTGAACCTTGCAAAGAGGAAGAACTCCCATATCTAAGAAAGCTTTAAGTGCTATTTTGGTAATGGATTTGGGTGATGATAGCACAATATTGTGCGTGTAATTAACAGCACTGAATTATATATGTGCATATGGTTATTTTTAAAAAGGGAAATTTTAGATTGTATGTATATGTTACTAGAAGGCAGACGTATATGCGTATATATTCTTATATATTGGCAGTTTCTCACATTACCTGATATTCTGTCCTCTATATACATAGAGAAGCAATAATCACCTGAAGGCACAGAGATAGTGTATTTCATGGCTTTTTGTTTCTTGGAAAGTAAGGGAGTGAAAAGAGAATGGAGTCACTGAATAAGAAAGCTGGATTTTAAATTGTCTTAAAACGACAATAAAAAACCAAAGTTGTCTGTGTTTCTTTTTATATGTTCAGCAAAACTGCTTTTTTCTGCTTGTTGAAGGATGGCTGTACAATAGAATTGCTCTAAATTTCTTCCTGAACAAATAAGATGGTAAATGTATATTGGCTAACAACACTTGTTACTTGAGAGACTAATGTAAAATTTTAAGAACATGTCAAATTGTTTCCTCATAGTGTGACAAACCAGTCTGTCAAAACCTTTCCCATAGTTTGGTCTCGACCAAGAGGAGACTGAGTAAATGGTATTTTAGAGAAACATTAATTATGTTGCTTCATCCTAATTCTTGCTGTTATAAGGTCAGTATTTCACAAGGTCTTAAATGTTGTGTTACAGCCACCATCCTTTGTAGTCATGAATTAGTTTATCCTACAACAAAAGGGAATTGAAGGACTGGAAAACCACAATAGAATCCCAAAGGAATACCACATGAACACATGGTGGTGATATACACCTGATAATATGATAAATTGCCTCTCCTGTATGTGGACGTACATCAAATCCAAAAAGGGAAAGCCAAGAGAAGGGTTTGAAAGGAAAAAAAATCTATATGATCTGATATTTATCCAGTAGATATTAAAACTCACAATTACATTTCATCACAATTTCTCACCCAATGTAGCAGACAAAATCATGAACTTTGAGGTTACCAGGAATGTAGATCATGCCAATATCTAACTTAAGCTTCCTTCTGATCAATTACAGTAGGAGTTGTTTTAACCCACTGCCAACTAACATCTATTCTCATTTCATTTTAGCCAGAGAAGTAGTGAGTTAGGATAAAATAAATGAAATACTCATCGTTAGCACTCAAACATACCTGAATGTTTCGTTCATTTCAGTAAATTTCTACACTAGCAAATGTTCTATTACTAGGTAAGTTTTAAAAATGTAGTTAGTAATTGCTTTCATATAAATAGACTGCCATTTATATTTTTTCCTAATAAAACCATGTTTGTTTCTTAAAATTGGAATATGTAATGTTCTATGATTTTATATGAACTGGTTTCTTTCTTATTTTTTATACCATATAGTTTACATTAGGTATATTTTTCCCATAATTCACCTTATCAGTAAAACCTTGCATTAGTGAGAACATTTATCATTCATGTAAAAAACATTTTATATTTCTACTATGAACAGTAGTACATCCTTTACAAAAGAACTTACTCTGTTATAGTGTTATGTTTTATTTACTAATTTTTATTCTAGTAACATATACAAAAACAAAAATTTCCCCTTTTAACCACATTCACATATATAATTCAGTAATGTAATTACATTCACAATGTTGTACAAACATCACTACATTCTGCTACCAAAACTTTACTACCAACGTAAATAGAAATTTTGTAAAAAAATTGGGCATTAAATCCCTATTCTCTACTTTAACACAATCCCTGGAATACAGACTTTGTATTCTAGATTCTAACTCTATGAGTTTGCTTATTCTAATTATTTTTAATGGCTGAGATCATACTGTATTTGTCCTATTCAGTCTGGCTTATTTCAATCAACATGATTTATTCAAGGTTTATCCATGTTGTCAAATATTGACAATGTTTAGTAGCTATATTTCACTATTTCTATATCAGTTATAGCAATGCTACCATCCACATATAAAAATGTATTAATATGTGGTGAGGAAGAGAAAGGAGGATGGGTACATGAGTGTCTCTTGTATTCTGTGTGTGACTTTGCTGTGACCTAAAACTTCTTTGAAAACAAAATGAAAAATAGTGAGACACTGGGGAATGAGAGGGGGAACGTGGGATGGCACAGACTGGATGCTAGATATTGCAGTGATAAAAGACAAAATGTCAAAAAAAATTTTTAATTTTTTTTTACATTTTTCATTTTTCAATTACCCCAATCTTCAAATTTTATTTTATTTTTAGTTTTTTTAAAGTTTTTGTGTATTTTATCTCTTACATTTAAATTTTTCATTATTATTTCATTTTCCTGTTAATTATATTTGAGGCTTCATCAGATTATATTGGCTTCATCTTTAAAGAAACTTTGGATCACAGAAGGGTTAAAACTGGGGCGGGAGAGAATCATTGGTGGGGGGTGTCAGGGATGGGGGATGCATTGGAGGAAGTTCACCTGAACATACATATAAGGTATATAAAATTGTTCAGATATTCATGGAGCATTGTCACAGTGGGTGGAGCATCATGCAATAAATGAGGAATACTGAATTCCCAGCCTGGAGAGATCTGCCACATTTTCTAAGGGAGCAGCAACAGTCCCCCAAGTGCAAGGGCAGTGTCTGACAAAGAAAGATGATCCACTGATGCGCCCTTGTTATTGATGACCAGCCTTATTAGTCTTTGCTCTTGAAATTAAAACTTAGCTTATTGTTATGGGGTGCCTAAGGGTTGCTTCCTGAAAGCCTCCTGGTTGCTCAAATATGGCTTCTCTCTAAACCAAACTCAACATATGAATGCATTACCTTCCTCCCAGCATGGGATATGACTCCCTGGGATAAGCCTCCCTGGCATCAAGGGAATACTACCAAGTGCCAACTGGCAATGCAACTGGAAAAAGACCTCAAATAAAAGGGGGAAAAGGTAAAGACAAGTAAGTTCATATGGCTAAGAGACTTCAATGTGAGTCAGGAGGTCATCCCAGAGGTAACGCTTACACACATCTCAGTGGATATCACCCCAAATGGAGGGGCTCTTGAGGGCTCTGGAGACACCCAGGTCCTATGTTAGGGTGGAGAGCTCCAGAGTTTGTTGCCTTGCCAGTGGGCCCTACTTTGGAATTTGTGCTCCTGACAGTGACAGAGTTGCACTCAAATATGTCTTCCTTGCACATGGTTCGTCTATCCCTTGTATTCAAAGCTATAAGTGGTGCTGGAGTTTGTAGGTGTACATCCAGAGACTGGAGTCTTTGGGCTGTCCATGAGCCAGCTGGAACCAGAATCTCAGTGGAGCTGCATCTCTTACTCTACAGCTCAAAGGCCTCACCCAGGACACCTGGAGAGGAGATGATGATGGACCACGGCCATCCCACGGAATGGAGAGAGTCTGCAGCTACAGGCAGATTAATGCCATCCATCTTATCCATGGGATACAAGCCCCCTCTCAATTGGAGGTGGGGTGGACATCACCATCCCAGACTCCTCATTATTGGGGGAAGAGCTATGGACCAGAGTGGGCTTACTGGTATTCTATTATAGACATATTATGATTTAAGCAATGGAAGAAATTACATCATTAATGTAGAGCCAGTAGCCACGGGGCACTCTGGGGATAGGGAAGGAGCGGGAAAAGCTGTTGTAATACAGGAGCTTTTTTGGGACTTGGGAATTGTCCTGACTGACATTGCAATGACAGATATAGGCCATCTTATATCATTGTATAACATGCAGAACTATGTGGTAGAGAGTGTGGTCTACAATGTGAATTATGGTCCATGCTTAATGGCAAAGCCCCAGGACATGTTTATCCTTTGCAGGTGATGTGCCACACTAATGATGGATCTTTATGTCAGAGGTTGTGAGAGGTGTGGGAGGTGGGGCATATGGGATTTCCTATATTTTTTGTGTAATATTTATGTAGTCTAAGTGTCTTTTAAAATATATATATTAATTTTTTTAAAAAGCAGATAGAAAAATGAGAAAAAAATGTCAAGATTCATTTCTTTTTATGGCTAAATAAAATTCTATTGTGTGTGCATGTTGTGCCACATTTAAACTGTTCATCAATTGATGGACACTTGTATTAATTCCACATTTAGTCTATTATGAATAATGATGTTCTGAACTGTGGTGAGCAAATACCTCTCAAATCCTTGATTTCAATCCTTTCTTTTTCCTTTAATTACATTAAAAAATTATTAGAATATTTGTGGGTTTACAGAAAAATTTTGCATAAACTAGAGGGATCCCATGCACCACCTTACCACCAACACTTTGCACGGTGTGAAACATTTTTTCTAGTTCATGAGAGCACTTTTTTGTAATTGTAATTTTTTAAACAGTAGTTATCTTTGTTAAAACTTAAGGCAATTATTGAAATTGTACTATTAACTATCATTCATAGCTTATATTAGTTGTATATATTTCCATATTCTACCTTATTATTAACATCTTATATTAGTGTCATATATTTGTTATAATTCATGAAAGAGTATTCATATACTTGTACTATTAACTGTAGTCCATCTTCTACAATAGGGATCACTGTGTTATAATATCCTATGTTTTATCAATTAAATTTTATTTTAGTATTGTATATGACCTAAAGTTTCCCCCTTTTACCACATTCACCTATATAATTCAGGGCTGTTATTTACACTCACAATAATATACTACCATCACCAACATCAAAAGCTAAACCATTATAATCAACCTAAATAGAAATTCTGTATAAATAATTCAATACCTTCACTTTTCTCTAAAGCCAATGTATCCCCTTGTAATCTATATTTTAGAGTCATATGCATCAGGACTTCAGTTATTTTCACAGTTGAATAATATTCCATTGTATATATATATATACCACATTTAGTTTATTCATTCATTGGTTGATGGACACCTGTGTTGCTTAAATCTTTTGGCAATTGTGAAAAATTATGCTTTCCATTCTTTTGGGTATATAACTAGTAGTGGGCTTGCTGGGACATATGGTAAGTATATACTTAGCTAGCTCAGGAAACCTGAAGCTGTCTTCTATAGTAGCTGCACCATTTTACATTCCAAACACCTACCAGCAATAAATGAATGTTCCTATTTCCCCAATTCTTCTCCAACATCTGTTATTTTTAAGTTTGCTTATTTGTTTGTTTTTTAGTAACAGCCAATATATTGGGTGTGAAAAGACATATCATTTTGGTTTTGATTTACATTTCCTTGATAGAAATGGAATGATGTTGAACATCTTTTCATGTGATTTCTGGTCACATGATTTCTGGTCATTTGCATACCTTCTTTAGAGAGTCCTTTGCTAATTTTTAATGGGTTGTTTTATCTTTTTTTGTTGTTTATTTTGAAAGCTTTCTTCATGTATACTGGATATTAATCCTTTATCAGATATGTAGTTTTCAAATAGTTCTTCCCAATGTGTACAATGTGTAGGGTTTTTTTTTTTT
>JAQZBX010077642.1:0-14248 GCA_029593785.1 Cabassous unicinctus
CTGTTTCCTGCCATCTCTTCTCATCCTCCTCCTCCAGTCTTCACCAGGATTCGATCCTGGAGACTTCCGATGTAGGAGAGAGGTGTTCTGCCACCAGCGCCACCTCGGTTCCTGGTTTTTGGAGCATCTCGTCTTGTCTCTCCCCTGCGTCTCTCTCCTGTTACGTCATCATCTTGCTGCCTGGCTCCCGGGGCCTGGCAGCTCACCGGCACACAGAGCCTGGCAGCCCATGCGCCTTCTGTATATATGTTTTTATTTTACCGGGAGGTCCCAGGGATGGAACCCAGGTCCCTCCATATGGCAGACGGACGCCCAACCATTTAAGCCACATCCGCCCCCTCATTAGAATTATTTTGCAGTTAAACCTAATTACCGAAAACCACTGGAAGGATTTTCCATCCAAAACAATAGAACAGTTCTGAACTGTGACTTTCTTTTGAGTATTGTCCTTATTGTATGATCAGAGCCCTAACTGGTATATTTTAAATTTCATTCAATGGTGAGAAACTTCCTGCTTCCAAAATGGGATATTTTTTTCCCTCATTTCAGTTAATTGGTCTTTGAAACTATCATAAGGTCTCTTGATTTTGCTATGGGACTATATTTACCAAATATGGTAATAATGGACTACAAAATTTTTTTGAGTTTGTTGGATTGTGAAAGTATATCTTTATTATGGACATTGGTTGAAAAAGTTGATTTCACTGGACAGGCACTAATTAATTAAATGTGATGATCTTCTTATATGAAAGGCACCGATTTTACTGGATTTCATTGCCTGGTGAGAGATATCAAATATTTGGAAAGTAAGATATGTTTTCTTCAGGACTTCAGGAGGAAGACAAGAGGGAGAACTGTCTCTTCTTTTTTTTTTTTTTTTTGACAGGCAGGAAAAGTGAATTTTTATATTCTGTTTTTTAAATATCAGGCTATTTATTACTATCTCTAATATGTAAAATGTGCAAAGTGTAATAAAAACTAAAGCTAAATGCTTAAAACATAATTGAACAGAGGCTATTTATGGACAGATTTAAAAGAAGATAGAAGTGGCTAATGGTGTTCATCTTCACTTAAATGAAATAAACAAGGAAATTTTTTAATCTATAATTTTAATATTTATATATATTTTAAAATACATTTAAAAATAAAACATTTACCCTAGTAATTCTATTCCAGGCATTTATTCTAAAGAAATGATTATGGTTGTGTGTGAAGATTTATTTATGAGAGTTTCCATTTAGCACGTTGTTAATAATCCAAGCCAGGGAATTGGTTGGTTGAGTAAACTGGTGTATCCATTTGATGGAATACTATACATTTATTAAAACTAATGGTGTAGAAGAGTAGTGTGTTAAAGTACATTATCAGACACTATGATTACATTTGTGTGAACTGGAAGAAGAAAACATTACAAGTAGTCATTGAGGCGTGGGATCACAGGTGATTTTAATCACTCTACGGGTGATTTAAATTTTCTGCTTATTTGCTTTTTCTCATTTGGCTCCAACCAATGTTTATTTGTACTATTTAATTAAATTGACAGATATGTGCAGGAGGAAATTGTTGGAAAAGGAAAATACATAGGTATGATTGTTAATGCATAGTTGTATTAAAAAACAGTCAGGCATTATGCTGAGTGAAGCAAGCCAGACACAAAAGGACAAATACTGTATGAATGCATTACTATGAACTAAATATATTGTGTAACATATTGTTTGATCCACAAAAAAAAAAATAAATTTTTATATGTATCCATTACATTTAATGGAGAAATGTATATATTTATTCATCTGTGTTTACTTTTTAGTTTTTAATTGTTTATATTTTCGATTATTAAATGTACAAATAAAGTTAAGAAAGAAAAAAATATATATTCAAATTAAAAAAAAAAAAAAAAAAAAAGTCAGGGATGCAGACGTGGCTCAAGCAGTTGGGCTCCTGTCTACCATATAGGCGGTCCGGGGTTCAATTCCCAGGGCCTCCTGGTGAAAAGCAAGCTGGCCTGCACAGTGAGCTGGCCTGCGTGGAGTGTTGGCCCATGCAGGAGTGCTGGCCCGCACGGAGAGCTGGCGCAGAAAGATGACACAACAAAAAGAGACACAGAAGAGAGACAATAAGAGATGCAGCAGACCAGAGAGCTGAGATGGCACAAGAGATTGAGCAGCCTCTCTCCACTCCGGGAGGTCCCAGGATCGGTTCCCAGTGTCACCTAAAGAGAAGACAAGCAGACATAGAAGAATTCACAGAGAGCAGACAGTGAGCGCAAATCAACAGGGTGGGGGGTGATGGTGTTAATAAATCTTAAAAAAAAAAAAAAAAAAAATGGGGAGCGGATGTGGCTCAAGCAGTTGGGCACCCACCTCCCACATGGGAGGTCCCAGGTTTGCTTCCCAGTGCCTCCTAAAGAAGACAAGCAGACAATGGGCAGGCACAACGAGCAGACAGATGAGGGAGCCATGGGGGAGGGGGGAGTGAAAAAAACAATAAGCTCCTTAGCTTCCTTAGAAAAAGTGAACATTTTCAACTTGCCCATAAATATAGAGACTAATAAAATGAATAGCCTTTTACCCAACTTTCTCAAATCTTAAAATTTTGTCATATGTGCTTTAGGCCTTTTTCTTTTTAATTTTATTGTGGTATTAGGTTGGTGCAAAAGGAATTGCAGTATTAGACTATGAATTTCAAATCATTATAACTAGGCTCAAACACATCTTTTTTAATCAAAATAGGAACCGTTACAATCAACACATTTTTGCCAACGAGAAATAAGTTTGTTTATTCCTGTGGTGTAAAAATCCGTGCTTCGGGATTCGACGAACTCTTGTAAAGCATTTTCTGCATTCTGCTGGTTGTGGAAGCATTTTCCCTGCAAAAAGTTGTCGAGATGCTTGAAAAAGTGGTAGCCGGTTGGTGAGAGGTCAGGTGAATATGGCGGATGAGGCAAAACTTCATAGCCCAATTCATTCGAGTTTTGAAGCATTGGTGTGCGACGTGTGGTTGGGCATTGTCATGGAGAAAAATTGGACCCTTACTGTTGACCAATGCCCACTGCAAGTGTTGCAATTTTCAGTGCATCTCATCAATTTGCTGAGCATACTTCTCAGATGTAATGGTTTTGCCGGGATTCAGAAAGCTGTAGTGGATCAGACTGGCAACAGGCCACCAAACAGTGACCATGACCTTTTTTTGGTGCAAGTTTGGCTTTGGGAAGTGCTTTGGAGCTTCGTCTTGGTCCATCCACTGAACTGGTGGTTGCCAGTTGTCATATAAAATCTGCTTTTTGTCGCACATCACGATCCAGTTAAGAAATGGATCTTTGTTGCACAGAATAAGAAAAGATGATACTTCAAATTGGTGATTTTTTTTATTTTTGGTCAGCTCATGAGGCACCCACTTATTGAGCTTTTTTCGCTTTGCCAATTTGCTTCAAATGCCAAACGACCTTAGAATGGTTGACATTGAGGTCTTCGACAACTTCTTGTGTAGTTGTAAGAGGATCAGCTTCAATGATTGCTCTCAATTGGTCATTGTCAACTTCCGATGGCCGGCCACTACGCTTCTCATCTTCAAGGCTCTCGTCTCCTTTGCAAAACTTCTTGAACCACCACTGCACTGTACAGTCATTAGCAGTTCCTGGCCAAATGCATTGTTGATGTTGCAGTTGTCTCTGCAACTTTACGACCCATTTTGAACTCAAATAAGAAAATCACTCAAATTTGCTTTTTGTCTAACATCATTTCCATAGTCCAAAATAAATATAAACAGTAAGTAATAAATCATTAGCAAAAGAATATAAAGCGAGAAATGCACATTAAAATGATGTATAACATAACCACATTTATTTCAGAATGCATTCCAATATCAAACGGCAAATTTCAACAGTGCAAAACCACAATTACTTTTGCACCAACCTAATAAAATATATATACAATAAAATTTGTTGTTTTTAAATATACTATTCAGTGGAATTAATTACGTTCACCATGTTGTGCAGCCAACGCCACTATTTCCAAAACTTTTTCATCACATCAAACAGAAACTTTGTACCCATTAAGCAATAACTCCCCATTTCTTCCTCCCCTCAGCCATTGGTAACCTCTATCCTATTTTCAGTCCATGGATCTGTGTATTCTAGATGCGTCATATAAGTGGTATAATACAATATTTGTCCTTTTTATGTCTGGCTTATTTCACTCCACATGTTTTCAATGTTCATCCACGTTGTAGGATGTATCATCTTCATTTCTTTTTATTTGCTCACTAAAACTCCATTTTATGGATATGCCATATTTTGTTTTTCCATTCATCTATTGACGGACACTTGGGTTGCATCTACCTTTTGGTTATTAACATTGGTATACAGTATCAGTTTAAGTCCCTGTTTTCATTTCTCTTTGGTATATCCCTAAGAGTGGAATTACTGGGCCATATCATAATTCTGTTTTTAACTTTTTTAGGAACAGGGCTTTTTGAGAAAATTGTTGTAGATATAGTAGGTGCGTTCTTGTAAACTAGTTTTCTTTAATTCCATCTTTTTCCCCAGAGGTAGCATAAAATTAGGTGTTCATCATTTCCAAGAATGGCTATTTGACTAGTTATATATGTATGTAGAAATCACATAGTATGGTTTAGAAAGTTTTTATACTTTATGCAAATGTTATGCTGGACTATAGTTTTCCTTCTGTAGTTTGCTCTTTTGCTTTATACTATGTTTGGGGACCTATCCACATTGATGCATATAGCTCTATTTCATTCATTTCCATTTCTGTGTAGTGTTTAGTTCTATAACTAATCAGAACTTGATATGTATAGATGGACATTTAGGTGGTTTCCAGTTTTTGTTAATATAAGCCATATTATAGAGAGATGGGTGAGAGTTTCTTTAGGTCTAGAAATGGAATTGCTTTATTGTGGGGTATGTGTAACTTTACCTTTAATAGAGATTGTCAAATTGCTCTTCTACAGGTCTGTTCCATTTATACTCCCACCACCAGCAGTGTAAGAGATTTCTTGTTTTTTTTTTCGTATTACCCATTTTGTATTATCAGACTTAATTTTTGCCAGTCTCTTCTGGTGATGTGGTATTTCATTTTAGTTTGCATTTCCTCAATTGCTAGTAAGGTTGAACATATTCTTCTATGAATTGTATTCATATCCTTAGCTCATTTATATTGGGCTATTTGGTTTTTTCTTATTATAGGAGTTCTTTACATTTTCTTTATACTAATACTTTTTTGGTTAATGTGTATTGCATATATCTTCTCCCAGTCTGTGACTTATCTCTTTAACTTATTTTTGGTATCCTTTGTTGACCACTAATTTTTTATTTTAATGCACTCAAATATATCATTCTCTTATTTTGTGCTTTTTCTATCTCAAGAAATTCTTTCATTTATTGCAGTTTTAAAATAAGTTCTCCCACCTTATTCTTCAAAATTCTTTGCTGTTCTTGGTCCTTTGTTCTTCCTTATTAATTTTTAAATTAGTTTGTTTATCTCCATGAAAAAAACCCACTGGTTTTTGAAATTACATTAAACTTATAGAGTAACTTGAGAAGTGCTGTCTTCATGATTGTTTCCAGCCATGAACATTATATAATATCCTTCCATTTATTCACTGTTTTCTTACTTTCAATAATATTGTACTTTTCTTCATAAAGATCTTACACATCCTTTAATTTTTTTCTCCGTTGATAATGTTGGAATTGCTGTAGTGAATGTTCTTTTTTCAAATACACTTACTATTCAGATCCCTGGTGTATCAGGAATGCTATTCATCTAATTTTCTTGATCTTGATTCTAGCAACCTTGCTGAACTCTAATAGTTTATGGAGCAGAGAAGGTGTAGCTCAGTGGTTGAGTACCTGCTTTGCATGTACGAGGTCCTGGGTTCAATCCCCAGTACCTCCTATACAAAATAAAAGAAAGAGCTAAAACTACTAATAGTTTATGGATTCTTTTGAATTTTCTATGAAGATAAATATGGGCAGCTTATTCCTTTCCAATTTGCATGCCTTTTATTTCTTTATCCTGTCTCATGGATTAGAAATCTGTCTGTCTCTGCATTTCATATTTTGAAACTGTTTTTAGGGGCATACAAATTTTGGTCTCTCTTGTTGACTGTGTCTTTTTATTATTCGTTGTTTCTCTGTATGCCTATTCATGATTTTGACCTTAATTCTAATTGGTCTTTCTTTTGGTTAGCATTTACCTGGTATTTGCTTTGTATCTTTTTTATTTCAACTTCTTTTTTGGGGTGTTTAAGTATCTGATGAACAACAGACAGCTTGATTATTATTATTTAATCCAACAGATAACCTTGGTCTTTTAATATGTTAGCTTAATCTTTTATAATTGGCCTGAGTGTTGAGCAGTGAGTTTGGCTCTGTTCCTTTATTGTGCATATAGCATTTTAGCCCCCATTTCCCAGTAGGAACCAAACCCCTAGCCATTACTGCCTCCTGTAACGCCAAAGACCAATAGGCTCTTGACTTCAGCCCTGCATGCTACTTTTCCTATAGTGTTTCTGGACTTGAGAGATTTTTTCTTTTTGTATGTTATCTACTATTATGATATACGTTTACAGCAAAGTGTGTGTATTGCAGTGTGAACTTAACTATCTTGATGGGAAGTCTTTTGTAGCCTTAATCTCCACCTGTTGCTGGCTTTCCCTCTAGTTCCTTGCTGAAGGAGCAGATGCTAAGGAAGCAGGCTGAGTTAGAATCTGCACAGTGCCGGCTCCAACTTCAAGTCCTCACTGATGAATGCACCAAGCTTCATAGTCGTGTCCAGGTAAGTTTGCCCCTTTTTTTTTTCTTTTTTTGAGGTACCAGGGCTGGGGATTTTACCTGGGACCTCATATGTGGGAAGCAGGCGCTCAACCGCTTGAGCTTCATCCGCTTCCCACGTTTGCCCTTTTTAATCCAAAGAATTTCTGAAATAGGAATTGAAGGCACTAGTTAGGTTCATCTCAGGTATAAATGGGATTTGCAAAGTTTCTAGGAAGTAAATATGGTCACCTCTTTATTTTACTTCTGACTGGGGCATTTGCCAGAAGCTTACACACTTTATTTTGAATTCTACTGCAATCTAAATTTTAGAAAAAGTTAAATAGCCAGCTGATAATTCTGAACTTGCTCAAGTCATTTCACCTCCCTGAATCTGCCAGTAAAATGAAGGTTTTAGACAGAGCAACCATTAAGGACTTTTCAACCCTAATATTATATGATTCTCTGCTCTCTTTATTTCAATTGCTTGTTGAAATGTGAAAACTACAGCAGTTCTAAGATTTATTTTCATATTTCAATATGTTGATATAATGGATAAGAAATCTCTTTGTATTAGATCAAGGAATTGTGCTTGATGGCAATATCAAACAAAATAAACTTCTATGAAATCTCTTTAATTTTAGGAATTGCAAAAACTTATTGTGCAGCATCGGGATCAAATTCTGCAGCAACCCAAGAACTCTCAAGCACATTTTCTAGGCTGCCTGCCCTTCAGCCAGGGCCAACACAAGTACCATTTCCAGAAGTCTTTCACAGTATCTCAAACAGGGAACTGCCGGACCATGGCATACTGTGGTGCTCTGAGCTGCCTAGTGGTGTCACAGCCTTCTCCTCAGGCCTCCTTCCTTCCAGGTAAATAGTCCAGAACCTCCACTTTTATGTTCATTATTAGACTCCATTCATTTCTCTCCTTTCTGTTTTGAAGGATCCAGGTCTCAATAGTGGGTGAACACTGACCACAACCCATCAAATCACCTTTCCTCATCAGTTCCCTGTTATTATAGGTACTGAGTTGCTGCAAAGATGTCTTTGGTGTCTATTGACTTCATTCTGTAAATTTGTTCACCAGGAGGGTGGAAATACTGATACCCATAGTAAAGTGGGAGGTAAGGTACTTGGAAGTGTGGGTTATTGATATAGCCCAAAGAACCATCACTCCCTGTATGTCCCAGTAAATTTAGAGATTGATTTTAGACTGGGAAAGTTTGATGAAATATTACCCCAAGGCTAATTCAAGTTAAAATAAGACTTAATACTTTCAATAGTTTTATTGTTAAATTTTAAATAAAAGAATTTGAGGAGTACTTTATTTTATTAATACTATACTATACTAATTTTTTAACATACTTGGTCCTCTTTGAGCTTACTTTTACATTGTCTTAAGGGTAAAAACCAGATCTCCATTCCTACTTGATTCATTCCTGAATGTTGCAGATATTTGTTTCTACTGTGTTCAGGATATAATTCCTGCCAACTGCCAAGTTCCTTTGCTTCAGCTTCATTTCCTCTCCTTCCCCACTTACAAGTTCCATTCAAACTTTACAATCATGTCCCCCAAACTTAATTATATATAAAGGTGGGAGTGGAATCCCTTGATAATATTTATTTCTCTATTCACTGACATTAGCTGTGAGCTGATAGGCTATCAGCTAATAGCTCCAGTTGATTGGAAACTAAGCAGGATTGTTTATAGAGAAATGAGCTTATATACCAACCAAATTTTAATAAAAAGATTTGTCATCAAATAAAACCTTCCCCACACATTGGTAAAATACTGTATTTCCTTTAATTGTTCCCCAAATGGGTATGTTCTGTTCCTTTTTTTTAATGTGTCTTTCTCTATACAGCTAGTTATGCTTGATAGCCGGATGGTGCTGATTTGTCTTTGTTCCTCTTGATTAATTAGGCAGGTATTCATGTTCCCCTGTAATTTTAGCTCATAGTCTCCCTGTTTATATCTCTGGCTCTCTTAATTATGTTCCAGAAGAAAATGCCATAAACTTTCTCTCACTTCGTTCCCTGGAGAAGCTGAAGGTGTGATTCAAGGCTACCTTGAATTTAGGATTTGACAAATTCTGTTTTTGTATAACTCAGATAATAATAGACAATAGTAAAAAATAAATCTATCGTCGTATCCTATTAAGAGAAAAGAGTAACAAATAAAAAAAGACAAGTTTTTGTTGTTTTCCCCCACCAGGAATGATATACATTGATTGCAATACTTGGAATGTCATCTGTTCAATCCATGTCAGACAGATGTACCATATCATGACCACCTAAGATAGCAATTACTTATCTGCACTCTTTATTGTTCACTGTTCTGCATCTTGAGTGTTTGTGGTTTGGGTTGAATGTACTCTTTCTCTCTCCCCCTCCCCCCCTCCTTTTTTAAACTACTTTATTGAAGTATAATACACTGCACGTATTTAAAGTACAAAATTTGTTGAGTTTCACCATATCTATAAACCTTGAAACAATCATCATAATCAAGGTAATGAACACATCTATCACTCCACCAGTTTTCTCGTGCTCTTTTGTAATCATTTCCTCTTGTCCCTCACTATCTTCTACCCCCAAACAACTACTGATCAGCTTTCTGTCAGAATAAGTTAGTTTGCATTTTTCTAGGATTTTCAATAAATGGAATCAGACAGTGCACAGTATTACTTTTTATTTATTTATTTTGGTCTGGCATCTTAGCATAATTTTTTTGAGATTCATCCATATCGTGTATATCAATTTTTTTTTTCCTGTTGATGAGTAGTAGGCCATTATCTAAACACAGTGCATTTGTTTATCCAGTCACCTTTTGATGGACATTTGGAATGTACTGTTTAAAGAAATTATAACTCTTAAGAATTTTTCTTTTTTTAGCAATTTTATTGAGATATATTCATTTACCATACAATACTCTGGGAAATTTTCATTTTCTTTTTTTGGCCATCTATTTCCCAGGGACCTAGATGCCAGGAAAGGTGAACACAGAAGTTACATGACAGCAATCTATTTCATGCTCTGTTATCTTTGGCAGGCTTTGGTGTCAAGATGCTGAGTACTGCCAACATGAAGAGCAGTCAGTATATTCCAATGCATAGTAAACAGATACGCGGACTGGCTTTCAGCGGTCGGTCCAAAGGCTTGCTGCTCTCTGCTTCCCTGGACAACACTATTAAGCTGACCAGGTGAGTGCTTTGGGGAGGAAGACAGGGCCAGGCTGTGTGGTATTGAACAGCATATGGGTAGGATCTGAGTTTAATGGTCTTAGCTTATTTTTTCGGTCTGAGGTATTCTCTTCTGAGATCCAGGTCCATGAACTTAAAATGTAATTCATGCTTTTAAAATTGGACGCAGGGGAGCAGGTGTAGCTCAGTGGTTCAGTACCTGCTTCCCATGTATGAGGTCCTGCATTCAATCTCTGGTACCTCCTTTTAAAAAAAAAAACAAAAAGTATGTATAGTATCCCATTTCTTTCAAAATACATGTTCCAAAATAGGACTTAAACTGTGCAGATGATGTGAACACAGTAGGGACCGTGGAATAACAACCTGGAGCCTTGGTACCTGACACCCTAGAACCACCATGCCAGCTCAGGATTGCTTATTTCTGGTCTGTTCACTGGATAATGCTGCTGAACAGAAATGCTTACCAGTCACTCACTATCCTTGGGTTCCATGAACCACTTCTCTCATACCCTCAGTTCATTACAGCCTTTTATCCTCCACGTGCTCTGCAAGTGCTGTGAACCAGATCTGAGGGTGAACCATGCTATATCTTTTAGGAAGTAGGTCTAATCAGATGTTTGATACTTGACTTCCTATCTAATTTCTGTTGCTAAATCTGGGGAAATTCTGATAGCACTATCAGGCCTGATAAGCCTTTTGACTGTTCAAGAATACTTCAGCTTAATTTTGGTCAACACCTTAATGTAACGTTGTGGTGGTTTTTTTTATGTGTGTGTGTGTGTGTGTGTATATATATATGCAGTTATTTTATAATTTTATTTCCTAATCAGCTGTTTTCATCCACGTTGACTGTAGGTTTTTGAAAGTGTTGACAGGTACATAGGTAACCATTGTATGGAGTGAGTTTGGGGAATCTTCATCCTCATTACATTTTTTAGACAACTACATGGATACGGTGGGGGAAATTACTTATCCCTTTGGGCCAGACAGCCTTGTTGAGCCTTTGTGTCAATGCACACATCTGGCATTCCCATCTCCTTCGTGGCAAATTTCTGGATCTCTTTGAGGGCCCAAGGGGCATGTTTCTTGGTGCGCTTGTGAATGTTGATGGTATACTCCCTGATCACTACCCTTTGCGGGAGTCATTCTGCCTAGACCACGTCAGAAAGAAAGAACGCAAGGAATTGTTATATTTTCTTTTTTAAGTATCATTAAAAAATAGGAAGAAAATAGATTAGATACCAAAATGTTAGTAGTGACTACCTCTGGGAGGTTGACTTATTTTTTATTTTTTTTCTTATATGGATTTTCAAATTTTTCAACATTGAATATTTACTACCCATATAATAGGTAACTGTGGAGAACGTAATAGAGGTAGGTTTGGGAATGTACTGTTTATATGCCCCTTAACTTACCCTTTTACTTTCTAACCACTAAAGAGGAAAATCATTGGCCCCCAAAATGAAAATATTTTGAAATTAAAGGGGTTGTCTGGGCAGTTTTTTAAAGGAAACTGGGACTCCAACTAGTGTGCCTATGGGTAGAGGTGGGGAATTGCTCTTAATAAGGATTATTGACCATTAAACAGTAGTCTTTACATCTTTATCATATAGTTTATTTTCTTGCTGCATAGTTATAAAAGTCTCTTATAACTCCACAGCCTGGAAACAAATACTGTGGTCCAAACTTATAATGCTGGACGCCCTGTCTGGAGCTGCTGCTGGTGTCTTGATGAAAACAATTACATTTATGCTGGATTGGTCAATGGGTCCATTTTGGTGTATGACCTGCGAAACACAAGCTGTCATGTCCAAGAGTTAGTACCTCAGAAAGCCAGGTAGGGAGCCACTGGCTTTTTTCCTGTGGGTAGCAGCTTTCTCTTGGAATTGTTACTGTATTAGTCCTCTTTGCAGTCTTCCATGGTGATGAGAAATCCTCACAGAGGGGCAGTTCTCTGAGATCAGCTGGCCTAGTTGTACTTCAGAATCAATAGAATTCTTAGAGCTTGTGCTTATGATATTTCACATGGTGGAAAGCTCTGCTACCAAGTATAGCCAGGATCATAGAGTCATCACCCAACATGGCAAAATGGAGTCAGTTCTGTGTTCAGAACCCAGCTCTACTACTTTTATTAACTGTGTGTCTTTGGTCATGTTTCTTGGCTTTTTGTGAGCCTCATCTGTAAAATGTGAGTAACAGAACCACATGCATAGACTTGCTTTAATAGCCATATGTCCAGCATACAGTAAGAGATCAGTAAAGGATAGACCAATAATAGTAGTTTCTAAAACTTCCCTAATCCAGATCTTAGGCATATTACTATTACTATATTCTTTACTATTCTTTTTAATCCTATTTTGGGGTTGGGAGGTTTCTAAAGGATGGGTACAATGAGCACCACTATGGCTCCTCTGAATGTGTTGAGTGTCATTTAGGCATAATACTTTCCTCAGGGCATGAAATTCTCAAAAGGTGAGTGGGGTCTGTGATGTGGGCCAAAATGATAGAGATCTTAAGAGAGAATTTTTCGTTTCCAATTTGATATGTATTAAAAAGATTTAATTAATTAGAGTAATAATTATTTACCGAAACCTAGGCTCAACACTTTACGGTTTTCTTGTGTCTATTAAATTTCCAAGTCTTATTTTTCCATTGCTTATTTATTCCCTGAAATTGGATGCAGAATATTGTATATATGCCCTTTTGTTTCTACAGAGAGGGTTGGTAGTTTTTATCAGATGTCAGAGGATAGTGACTCACAGAAAGTTTTTAACCTCTTCTATAGAGGTAGGAGGACACTCAAGGGCTTTGGGTGGTGGGTAGTGGGGTATGGAGCAGTCCAAGCATCAGAATGGTAGGCATGGTTCCCTTTCTTTCCCTTCAGATGCCCGCTGGTATCCCTTTCGTACATACCCAGAGCAGCCTCTGCTGCATTTCCATATGGTGGGGTGCTGGCTGGAACCTTGGAAAATGCTTCCTTCTGGGAGTTGAAAATGGGCTTTTCTCATTGGCCTCATGTGCTGCCCTTGGAGCCAGGGGGCTGCACAGACTTTCAGACGGAGAGCAGCACCCGACACTGTCTTGTGACCTACAGGCCCGGTAAGTGTCAGGGTGTCCCAACGGGGCTTCCTGTGGCTTGTTTTGGAGTGGATTGGGAGAGGGGAGGGAAGAAGAGCTTGGCCTTACCCTTCGGATGGCACTGGTAAGTTCCTCACTAAACCCTCAATTATGTTACAACTCTAGCTACTTCTGTGAGAGTAGTGACTCTAAGTTTCTCTAAGGAGTCTGCCTCCCTGCTTCTCACTTGCATGAACAAATTCTGCTAAGTCCTTTCTGGAATCGAATTAGCCACTTTAGGAGCCCCTACAACTTAAAACAATAATGGAATCAGGAGGCCACAAGTTGCATGGCTCTCAAACCAGTTTCGTGTCTCTTCTATCTGCCCTTCACGTCATCTTAAAAAAGGCTGAAATGAAGGCAGCCAAATAGGGCCCAGGGTATGGCATTAACTGTTCTGCGTATTTGGGGCCAACAAAGGAAAGTAGAGAAAAGATGGGCAGCCATGGCCCACGTGTGGGCCTAGCCAACTATACTTCACTACCTCCAGAACCAGAACTGGGACCCCTGACAGCCAACTCATGGGTTCTTTTTAGGCCTAAAGGCATGTATCTAAATTCCTGATGAATCATAGTGATGGTCTAGCAAATGTTTGGTCAAAGATAGTCATTAAATTGCCTACACTTCTGCTTGTTGTGGGTAAATCTAATCATTCATAGTTTTGTTAGAGCTGGGAAGCTGTCTCAGCAGACACTTGTGACCCTTCTAGTTCTTAGTTGTCCCATAGTCCTCTAGCTTCAAGGCTTTGATTGCTGTGACTTGTGTGGAATGCTTGGAGTAGGGTCCCATTTTGTTCTCCAGCTTTAGTTTTACCTCCCACCAAAACCTGAGGTACATGTTTCTGCTTCTGTAAAAGCATGCTTTTACTTGATAAAAATGTATAGTTCCTCACTGGGGGGGCACTAAAAAGCCTTTTATCAGAAGTCTTTTTTTTTCCCTTTTATATTATTTTTTTATTAAAGCATCAGAAGTCTTAAGAGAGATAAATCCTCAAGCAGAGATCTGGCACAATAAAGTGATTTTACTAAAAAGGGTAGCTCATTCTCAGAATTGTTTTCCTCATAGGCAAAAACCTCTTGTAGATAACTTGCTTATCTTAGCCTAAGGCTTCTGAATTTCATTTGTGCTATATTAATATGTTCTTTTTAGTATATTTGCTTTG
>JAQZBX010077643.1:0-14242 GCA_029593785.1 Cabassous unicinctus
TGCAGTGAGATGAGAGTCACTTTCTCCAGGGAATCCCAGAAGGAGTTCTGGTCTTGGGGTGAGGAGGTTCAGAGGTGGCAGAGGGCAGAAAAGAGGAGGGTTGGTTAACTGTTTGTAATTGGAACAAGTGCATTAGTCAACCCTCCTTTTTCTCCCTTTTCGGCAGATGCTGACAGCTCACATTTACATCTAGTAAAAAATCTGCAGGACCCTTTTCTAGAGGAAATGGATGAGTATTAAGACTTTCAGGTTGAGTGTTAGTGCCCCAGAGTAAAGCCTCCATGTTAGGGAATTTGGTTGTTCTCATCCCCTGTTTATTAGATGATTCCCAATTCCTTCCAAGCCCCCTCCCCTAAAGAGAAGCCTACCCTTTGACAAACCCCATCCATGTACACAAAGCTCCTAACAGTTTTCTTATTCAGAGGAACAATCTATGAAGAAAAGAGACCTATATCCAAAACAGCTGAAAATCACACCAGCTACTTATAAACAATTACAACAATCAACCCAGTCTTTCATTCTTAAAAACTGAAAGAGCACAAGAGATCCCCAGCCATAAATGAAAACAGCTAGTAGAACGAAAAAGAAAGCTCAAAATAAGGAAACCAAACTATTGACCTTGGAGGAAACAGAAGTAATTCATGGGACTGAAAAGAACATTAAAAATGTAATCAAATCTAATTTTATCAGTACCTTCAGAAAGATGATACTACATTCATTAAGCAAGCATGCATTGAAAAACGAACAATGTGAGAAAGTGTTTCGGAAATTAATATATGATTGACAAAGTGAAACATTCAATATAAGGACTAGAAGTTAAAATTGAAGAAATCTCCCATAATGTTAAGCAAAGAGACAAATAAATGGAAATCTGAAAGAGAATATGAGGCATAAAAGGTCAACACAAAAGACCCAATAAGAGTGACTGAAAGAGCAGAGAAAATGAACAGAAGGAAATTACCTGAGAAATAAAAGAAGCAATTTTCCTAGAACTGAAAGGCCCACTGAATACTGAGCAGGATGAATAAAAAAAAGTCCCACAACCAACACACATCCCTGTAGAATTTTATAACACCAACAATGAAAGGAAAATCCCACAAGCTTCCAGAGAGAGAAAATTAGTCTATGATTTGCAGGGAACCTTGATTTCTACCACTCTCCCTCGGGGTTTTAGCTCTGTACTTGCCTCTACAACTCCAACATGCTAACTCATTTCCTTTGCACTTGTTCACTCTGCCTGAAATGCTTCCTTCCTGACTCTATCTATCTATCTATCTATCTATCTATCTATCTATCTATCTATCTATCTATCTATCTATCTATCTTCTATCATCTATCTATCATCTATCTATATTATCTATTATCTCTATCATTTATCTAATTGTAGCAGTTTGAAGCTTTTGTGGATCCCAGAAAATCCTGTTCTTAAAGCAGGAGCTTTTAACCAGGAGTCCTTGAGCTTGAATTGAAATTCAAAAAAATATTATTCTTGTGGGGACGTGTTGGTGTGGGTGTGATATATTTATTAAATAATACACAGTATAGTGTGGACTTAGTAAAGTTTCCATGGTTTTCACCTGACTGGCAAAAGGATCTGTGGAACAAAGAAGGTTAAGAATCTTGCCTTAAAGCTAATCCATTCCTGTGCATGTAAACCTATTGTATGTGGGATCTTTTGATTAAATTACTTCAGTTATGGGCCTCTGATTAGGTTGTATGACCCAGGGTGGGTCTTAATTCTCTTACTGGAGTTCTTAATTAACAGAGGAATACAAAGCCACAGAAACAAACAAAAAGCTACAGAGACAGAAAGGAAGCCAGAAGCTGAAATCAATGGAACCCAGAAGCTGAAAGGAAGCCATTTTATTCAGAAGTTGGAAGCAACGAGGCTCAGAAGTGAGGGGAGAGGTGAGCAGACGGTGCCATGTGTCTGATCACCCACAGCTGCATCAGGGAGAAAAGATATCCAGATGATGCCTTGATTTGGACACTTTCACAAACTCAGAACTGTAAGCTTTTAAACTAAGAAATCAATCCGCATTGTAAAAAACAACCCATTTCCAGTATATTGCCCCCAGAAGCTTTTAGCAAACTAAATCACTAATCTATTTACCTAACTTACTGTATCATCTTTCTATCCTCACTTTCTCCCCCACTGGAATGTAAGCTCCATGATGGAAGGACTTGGTATTATTTACTGTCATGTCTCCAATACCTAAAACAATATCTATCATGTAGGAAACATTCAATAAATGCTGGTTGAATGAATGAATGAGAATCAGACTGGCTTAAACATCATCAACAATATTGGATGTCCAGAAGGCAAATGGGTAATGTCTTCAAAGTTCTGACAGAAAATTATTTTCAATCTAGAATTCTGTACCCATTTCAGACATGTGAAAAAAAAATGCAGGGGAACGGATGTGGTGCAAGTAGTTGGGTGCCCGCCTCCCATGTGGAAGGCCCCAAATTCGGTTCCTGGTGCCTCCTAAAGAAGACCAGCAAGACAGTGAGCTGATGTAATGGGCTGGCACAGCGAGCTGAGGCAACAAGATGGCACAATGAGGAGACACAACGAGAGACACAATAAGCAGGGAGCGGATGTGGCTCAAGTGATTGGTCGCCTCCCTCCCACATGGGAGGTCCTGGGTTCAGTTCCTGGTGCCTCCTAAGAAAGAAGATGAGCAGACACAGAGCACATACAATGGGCAGACACAGAGAGCAGGCAGTGAGTGCAAAAAAAACCAAAACAAAAAGCAAACAAAAAACAACGGGGGAGGGGGAAATAAATCTTTTTAGAAATTGTATTTTCTTCTTATGGACACTTCCAAAGGAAAATTACTTGAGGTTATACTTAAAAAAAAAAAAAAATGAGGGTGAAAACCAGGTTAAAGAAAAACTTAGGAAACAATGGAATTAACATGAGTCTAAAGAAAAGAAATTCCAAGATGACATCTGTGCAGTAGGCCTTGAAAATAATCAGCTTGGGTAAGAAGAGGAAGTTGGAGGGCTCAAGAAAAAATATCCTCAAGAAAAAGAACTGAATGATTCCATACATGGATAGAATGGGTAAGAGAAGATAGTGATAGGAAGTTTCTTCTCTCAACAAGAAGCAACAAAAATATTTAGAAACTTTAGGAACAAAAAGACATGGGAATATGAAACAAGAAATGAAAATGTAGCAAGATTTTAAACAGGTGATGGCAATTTGATCTTGATGCTGGGAACATTCTCTCTGCATACCTTCTCAATGAGTATTGTCTTATTGCTCCTTGCCTCTGCAATGAACAATACTTTATAGTCATTATAATGTATATGTTGCTTATTAGTTCTAGTTTTTAGCCTCAACCTCCATTTAATTTGACTACTTCTTCAAACTGTTATCCATAAGACAACTAGAACAATCTTTGCAAACTGCAAAGCTGATTGTGTCAAATCCCTGCTTAAAATCCTTTGCAGTCTTCATTGCTTTTAGGATAAATACAGAACTTAATATTGTCTACAAGACCCTGAATGGCTTAGTATCTGCCTGCCTCTCCAGTCTCACCTTGCAGCATCCTCCCCGTCTTTAGCTGGCCCTCTTTGACTCCTAACACTGTCATGCCTCTTCTCGTCATGTGGATGTTGCACACATTGTTCCCTTTACCTGGAACACTCCTAATCTTTTCCAGTTAATCCTTCCTCAACCGTAAGCTCCCAGCTTTAATGTGACATCATCGGGGCAGTCTTCCCTGATCCCCTTGACTAGATCAAATGCCTGTCTCGTGGCGCTATGAACCTCTCCTCCATGGCCCCTGCCCCAGGTGTAGTTTTTTGTTGTTGTTTTTCCAGTTGTAGGTTTATATCTGGTTGTATGATTATTTGATTACTGTTTCTCCTCCCCTCTGGACTGCAAAGAACATGAGGGTGGCAGGGTCTGCTTCACCTCACCGTTGACTTCCCAGTGTTTGGCACATTGGCACTCAGTAAATATATTTTTTAATGAGTGAGTGAACCCATGAGCCAAGCACAGAAGACTAAACTGTGGTTATAAAACAAAATATAAATCCCATCAACTTTGACTGTGCGAAGGTAAAGGGTTAGCTAACGAGAATGGGGATAAAGAGGGAAGGGAAATGAAGGGACAGTCAGGGCTGCCAATAACTTCATCTTTCATAGTGGTGAGTTTAGAGAGACAGCTTAAAGTTGATGGGATAAGCTAGAGCTCTAAAGCCTCAAATGTAACCAGGGGATATAATAAAATAATTGTCAAACCCTGGGAGGTAGGAGGAGAGGAGGGGGATATTAACTCATCTTATTCCTCCTTCCCCTAGGTTTCCTTCCCAGCAGTGAGGGCTGGTGAATTCACAAACATTTGTTTATTATTTGCACTGTCCATGACCAGGTCATCGGGAGACATCAGTTCTATGATCCCCAAGAAGTTCCATAAGTAGTTTGAGCACAAAGGCCAGTATAATCCTTTTGTGCATAACATTAAGTCCATCCTCCTACTGAATCAATTATTTGCCTTTGGCACCAAGACTTCCCAGAGTCCTGCCCAGATCTTACCCTGAGAAGAAGCTAATTAGACTACAGATTGATCCCCACCACAATATCTACTTCATTTGCACACACATTTTCTAATTATAATATCATTACCTAATTGAGGGACACCTGTGATGGGGGGTTTTAGATCTGATATACCCTCTGCTTCATATGGACAAGCTCCAAATTGTTCTAGGCCCTCCCTTGTCCTCATAAGGTGGTAGATGTTTTGCAGCATTTTCATTTTTATCTATCTGTTCTCCACAACGTCTTGCTGAACTTTACTAGCTCCTTGCATTTAACTGACTTATATTCTGTTTCTAACTAGCCCTGATCCATTTTCCCTCCTCTAATACAATATTTTTCTCTGACCATTACTACCCAACACTCCCCAACCTTATGTATATGCTTTTCTAAATTTATCTTCCTTCCAAAAGAAACCCATTTCTATATTTCTCATTTTCTTATTTCCTAATACTCATGTCTCTTTTAACAATGATAAATTATGAAATACAGAGAATTTTTTTAACGATCACTGATTATGTCTTCTCTACTTTTTCTCCATTTTTGGTAGTTGATAACTTGGTCATTCAACAGAATACCAGTGTGGGACACACATTATTTGGGTTGATGGTTACACAGTATTTCTTTTGGATGCTGATGAAAGCACATTTGTTCACTGCAACCACTGTTTAGTCCACTGTTTTACTGTGGATTAACATCATCACAATGACCTAATGGCTCTTTGAGCACATTCAACTGGTTGCAATAGGCTGTGATGCTCAACTTTTCACTGCTTGGCCAGAAATAACTCAGCATTAACCCAAGTATCTACATGCCCAGCCAGTTGGGAAGCTCTGTGAGGCCAAGGTTATTCCTCAGCATTGTATCCCCTGTGTCTGGCTCCAGGTAGGTGGGCAAAGAAACAAAGAGTAAAAGAATGTATCCTCCATTTCCACATTCACTCTTCCCTGTCCTCACAGAAACAAGCTGATATGGGGATGAAATATGCTATTGGGGCTCATTTTCTGGCCCACAATCCAGGTTTTACGGGAGCATAAGGGATTCTCTTTTATAAAAACCAGGCAACCTGATTTGAGAACAGAGGGCTAATGAGTACAAGAGCTTGAATGGTGATGCTTGTTATTTTCTGACAGTTAGAAGACCAAAGGCTTCTCAGTGGGATAGTGTCAATCAGGCCAGAGCTGACACTTTGTAGAAAGCTGGGGGCCAGGCTGCAGGAGTGAGCCAGGCTCAGGGGCTTTAGCTGGACCATTTCCCACCTCTATTTCTATCCAAATCCTTCCTCCTCATTTTGCTTCGTGGCTTAATACGGAGATTTATTTATTTAATTAAATAAAAGAAACCTTCTCCTTGGCACCAAACCAGAGTCATGTGCTGTGGTGTTTGCCTCTGTGGCGGACGTGAGGAGATTTAAAGCTAAAATCCTATAATCAGGCTTTCTAGATGGAAAAAGCAGCTTTTTATTTGGTTGAATGGGAAATCTATGAAGCTGTCTGGGATCCTCATTAGGCCCAAGAAGCACAATTTTAAGAAATTCTAGAAAATTCTAGAAGCAGTGAGGCAGTTTTTTCTTATAGAAGTGGTGTGTGTGTGTGTGTGTGTGTGTGTGTGTGTGTGTGTGTGTAGTGGGAAAGGCAGGGATTGGATTTCTAAGGGGACAAAGAGAGCTCAGCAGAACTGGATGGGACCCAAACCTTTCTATTTCCTAAATTTCTCCTTTGATTCTCCACAAGGTTACCATGATTCTTCCTGAATCTCAAAATGAATTCTCCATGTTCATCTAATTTCCATGAGGAGACTATTTTAAGAAAAGAATAAGTGGCTTTTATATTTTCATAAATAATTTTGCAACTCAAAGAGAATAGAAAAGAACCAGCTAACCAAGTACTTTCTGAGTACCAGAATTATTCCAGTTATTTAAACATTAGCAAATTGAAAACAGCTAACAAGGTGCTGGTCTTTAATGTCCTTAGTGGACAGGTAAAAATTCCATGCAATTAGCATATTGATTGTTGTGTGTGAATGAGACTTCCTCAGCAATTGTGCAAACTTGAAAATAATATGTCTTCTGAAGTAGTGAGACAGGAGAGAAGGGGGCAGAAAAACCTGATAAGCCTGGTAAGAGAAACTGAGGCATTGGCCTGCTGGCTAACATTAACCTGCTGAGTCACACAGGCAAGTTAGGAAGGGGTAGCTTACAAGCACACACCCTGCAGCTTACAAGCACACATACCCCCTCCCCCAAGGGCTGCCTTATCAGAAGGGAGCCAGCAACATCATCACATGGCAGGAAAGAGGGAAGCGCCCAATCCACTTTCAGGTTACCCCATGCCTCATGAACAGTGACATCATGCTTTGTGGACAGAGGCCAGAGGCTAATCACCTCTGATCAGCACGTCCTGTGGAGCTCGTGGACAGCAGTCAGAACCCAATCACCACTGGACAGCAATTCCTAACCCCCAAAGAGAATCAAATCACCCAGTGGAGTTCCCCTACTTTGTCTCAAATACGCCAATCAGCGCAAACCCTGGAGTCCTGTACTCGCGTAAAATAGGGGACCCCAGGGCAGAACTTCGCATTTCTCTCCTTTGAGAAAGCCGGTCCCCATGTCTCGCTGATGTACTTTTGTACTTTTGCTTTACCCCCCAATAAATTCTTTGCTTGTTTAATTATTTTGCAGCTCATCCTTGAATTCTTTCTAGTGACGAAGGCAAGAACCTAGACCCCTGGACACCATCTCCAATAACAGCAGGGTAAGTGTTCTCTCTATAATAAATGTTTATATTATTTTACAATAATCCTTCATTTCCATGAATATTCAAAAGTAAGTTTCATGGTGTCCTGTTCCCGAAGGACCTCCAATTCTGAACTACCAAAGTCAGAATGTATGAGGTTTTAATGTATTTAATTGAATTGAAAGCTAGATAAGTATATGTGCTTCTGACTTTAGGATCTTATCCTGTTTGGTCTGAGACACAATATATAATCCTGCAGTTAGTGATGTCCTGATCAGTATAGAGAAAGTTTCTTTTTTAAAAAAAGCTAAAAGCAAGTGAACAGGAAATATGATTAAATTACCGAGTTTCACTAGACCTCTCAAAGGAAAAGTAGAGCAGAGAGTAATAATATTTCTGCCCAGCAGTCAGCAGAACACATTGCTAAATTAGGAAACCAGTTACACCGCTTTGGGAATTGCACATTTTGTCTACTCTTTAGTTCAATTTGTAAACCATAAAACAGTTGGCTGGTTCAAACACTGCCCAGATTTAGTTGGGGTTTTCCTGAATTTTCCCAGACTTTAAAATATCGCTTGAGTTTCATTTTTGTTATTCATGTATTTACACCATGGGGATTCTGTGAGAAACCCAAGCAGTCACAGAGTGCTTTAGGACTGACGGTGTGCCCCCTTCTTCCTCCTCTAATCTTGTCCTCTGTTGGAACAGACACAGCCTTGCACCCCAGGAATCCCTCACTGCCAAAGGACAGCAGCAGGGCTCAGCGAAGGCAAAGACCTTAACCTTAATTTGCAGTACCTGTCCACAGTCTGGGAAAACTCATTAGGTGCCTTTTTCAAAATTAGAGGCATGTAAAAGTCTGCTTCTGGGGAGTCATCCATCACACATATCCAGTCAGACCACATATTTCTCCTCATTCTTGAAGCCATGGAAAGAAGGAGGAACTCTATATACCTTTACTTTAGAAAGCTGTGAGGACAGGCTTTAGCAAAAGAGATAAGAATGATTCATAATCTGCACATTAAATAGGGCTTTCTGTAAACAGGACTTTCCCAAGTACATGCAATTTGTCTACTCATACTTCAGGACTTACAAGGCTATCATGGACCATCTTTCCTCCATTTCTCCTCGTCTTCCCAATTCTGTGTGAAGGTTTCATTTGACAAACAAATCTTTTCACAGACATGAAAAAGAATCTGTCCCTTTTAAAAGTGACTTTCGAAAACAGAGATGTGATCAGTCATTTTCCTGTTTAAAGTTATTCAATGGTTCCCTTCATTGCTTACAGAAAATAGTTTAAACTTCCAAAAAAAATCCAGAATTGTGCTATCCAGTATTGTAGCCACTAGCCACAGATAGTTTCTGAACACTTGAAATGTGGCAGTGTGACTGAGGAAGTGAATTTTTAATATGATTTATTTATAATTAACTTAAATTTAACTTTAAAACTGATACTTGATTCCATTACTGGAAAAATATATATATATTTGGAACAACTTGGGTTGGTGAAATCTATCTTTTCAACTGTAAATTTTATGAAATCTAAATATAATTCAAGAATTCAAGTATTTCCAATCAAGATTTAATATCTGAATTGAGATATGCTCTAAGTACAGAATGCACACTGGCTTTTGTTTGAAAAAAATATAAAACCACCTTTTCAATAATTTTTATATTGATAACTTGTTGAAATGATAATATTTAAGATACATTAGATTAAATAAAAATAATATTTTAATTTATTATTATATAATTTAGATTAGATTTCACCTTTTTTTACTCTTTTTTTATTAATATGGTTACTAGATAGAAAAGTTTAAATTACAAATGTGAAACACATTATATTTCTATCAGATGGTGCTAGCCTAGAAAATTTGTTGAATGAATGAAGAATGGTAGAATGAATGAATGAGCTCAAGGCCCTTTACAGTCCCATCTCAACCTTCCTTTTCAGCCTAATCTGCCTCTACTTTAATTCCTCTGCTTGGTACTACATTTTGTGCCAGCAGAACTGGGCTCTTTCACGCGTTGATTACTTTGTCCCTTCTCCTCTGTATGGCATGAACTTCTACTCATACTTCAGGACTCAGATCAAATATCTTTTCCTCTTTGAAATCTTTACCTTCAGACTTACTTCCCATGCCCCAAGATCTGTGCTCCCAAAGTACCTGGAACATCCTGTAAATCCTCTTACTGCGGTGGGTGCAGGGTTTCATACCTCTTTCTGGGTGTTGTCTTTTTCTTCTTTGAATCCCAGAATTCAGCACCATGCATCACACATTAAGGATGTCCAATGAATGTCTGCTGAATTTGTTAAAGACTTAATATGGAATAGAATCAATTTTCTTGCTGATGGTATCCAGGTGAGTAGCTCCTGGAGAGGTTCTGAGTTAAAGTAGAGCCCAGTGAAGGGGCTTTCCTGAGACTGGCAAAAGCAAAACCTACTACATGGTTAAATCGACCACAGAGGAAGAAAATCAAGAAAATATGTAAAGAAGAGGTACAAAGGTCTGGAGTTATATTCGACCTGCTGTTTTGGGAGGATACATGCATGCAGCAAGTACTCGCATTTCAATAGGACCATAGGGGTGCAAAGAATATTGCTTGAATCAAAAGGCTTATGTGGGAATCTAGTGAGGATCTGACAATCAATAAGGTGAGTGGAGAGACTATCTGAAGCAGTGTCATAAAGAATAAGTTTAATATATATCTTCCTATGGCCTGCAGAACTGCGTGGGAGAGAGTGTAGACTACAATGTGAACTATGGTTCATGCTCAGTGGCAATGCCCCAGGATTGTCTACTCATACAGGATGTGTTTATGAATTGCAATGAATGTGCCACACTAATGAAAGATGTTGTTTATGTGGGAGGGTGTGGGAGGTGTGGGGAGCGGGGCATATGGAAATCCCTATATTTTTTTTTGTGTAACATTTGTATAATCTAAGTATCTTTAAAAAAATAAAAATATATATATTTTAAAAAAAGAATGAGTTTAAGTCTCTCAGAGACAGATGGAAGATTCATGCCTCATTTGTCAAGTGAGAGGACAGAAACTTAGGGTCCTCTAAGTCACTCTCTCCGTCATGAACCTTATCTTTACTTGTAGGGTCAAATCCAGGTTGTTAGTGGCTACTAGTGGCAGGTCCAGATTAAATCCAGTGGGGCTTCGGACTAAGAATGGATAGGTAAGCTCATTGATAAAAGAGGCCAAGCATCAAGGAACTAAGAAATCCCAAAGTTTTTTTACATTTCAAAGAACTCTTCTCAGAGTAACATAAAGGGAAGTGGAAATGAGTGGGTTAAAAAAAAACTCTGCTTAAAATAGCTTGGTAGCCTCTCCTACTAGAAAGAGAAGTTTGCCAAGGAAGTTTGTTTACAGCAGAGTTGCTAGAAGTAGAGAACAACCAAACTAGAAACAACCTACTTGAATCAACTATAGACTATCCATATTATGGAATACTAAGTAACTATTAAAAAGAATGTATATCACAACATATATTAAACTAGAGATGGTTCATATAAATGTGTACATATGGTTCTATTTTCATGAAATCAGTACTCCCCACTGTGTGTATGTGTGTGTATGTGTGTGTGTTTATATAGACAGCAAATAGATCATAAAGAGGATGTGGGGGTGGGGGGAAGGGAGAAGGGAAGGAGAAAGAAAAAGAGAGGGAGGGAGGGAAGGGAAAGATACCCAATAAACTGTTAACATTGGTTATTTAGGGAAGTAGGGTCAGAGGGAGGATTATTTAGCATGTCTTTGTATAGCTGTACTCTTTGCTTATTACAGTGAGCATGTGTTCCTTTAGTAATTTGAAAAAAATCCTTTGACATAAATTTAATCTCAGCTACCAAGTGAACACTTGACAATTTTAACAGAGCTACAACCTCTTAGTCACCTGCTAATGCTCTCTTCTCTTTGGTCTATTTGCTCTTCAAAGAATCTCAAGAGAAACCTCCTTCCTCCCAGGCTTACCTTCTGGGGAATAGGATCTGACAAACAGCCCCTAATATAGCTGGTCCCAACTTACCACTAAAATACCCATGAAGACCCAGAAAAGTCACAGAAATTCTGAAGATTTAGATTATCACCTATTGTCCATGGAACTGGATTCCTTTATCTGCTCCTGTTTCAAAAAATGACCCCAAAACCAGGCATCTGTCCTTCTGTTATGAGACCACAATTTTCAGAGGTGACAGTTATTTTCCCTACTCCCCACCAGTACCTCTTTTTCTGTATAAAATTTAAGACTGTGATTCCCCAAAGAACAAGTGAAGGTGAGAGCTGACAGGGTGTGATGGTGACCCATCCCAAACTGGGAAGACTGAGCCTGCTGCAGAACAGGCAAACAGGAAGAGCCTGGGGCAAGTGCATTGTGGAGGTGGTGGTGCTCCCTGCTTATGACACCTCCGTCCCATAACTGTACATCAGGTGGAGACTCCATGACACTGGAGACTGGATGTGGATCTGTGTGTTCCCGTCAGCCTTCCAGAGTGAGATCTGATCGTAAGGTGCCACTACTCAAGGGAACACAAATCTGTACATCCTGTTTGCTGACAGCATCAAATCTGGAAAATCCCCCTCCACCACTGCCTCTCAATAGGAGGACATGGAAAATTATAGCTTCCAAAGGTGGCTGCAAGTATATCCTATCCCACATAATCTTTTGAATGTGATCTTGCCCCTTACCCACCAACAGGTGGAATCTAATCCCTCTCCCCTTGAATCTGGCCTAGCTTAAGTGACTTGCTTGTAACCAATAGAATACAGCAGAAGCAAGGCTGTATGACTTCCTATGCTAGGTCAGAAGAAGCCTTGCAGCTTCTGCCTTGGGCCCTTGGGACATTCACTAACTAGAAGCTCTCGCTTGGGAATCACCTTTGGAACCAAGGAACCATGCTGTGAGAAGGGCAAGCCATTCTAGAGAAGCTACTTGTGGACGCTTTGGTTGACAGTTCCAGCCAAGGTGCCCCAACCTAGTGTCAGATGTGAATGAAGAACCATCTTTCAAATGGAAACGCCAGTCCCAGCTGTTTTGGTCTCGAGGTGTTTGAGTCATTCGGTCATTCAAGCCATCCCAGCTGCCCCAAATATCATGGAGCAGGAAAGAGACATCTCCGCTGTGCTTTTTCCAAATTCCTGAATCCATGAGTATCAGATAATGGCTGTTTTTGTCAGTAAGTTTTGGGGTGGTTTGTTACACAACAATGGGTAATCAGAACAGATGATAAGTAAACTTAAAATACACAAACAAACATAACTATAGAAAAAGGCACACAATCCTGATGACTCAAAAGGAGAGAAAACCTCATGAACTGGAAAAATTTTTAATCAAATTCTTTAAACACTCAGCAATAAATATTTATTGAGTACCTGATTTGTGCCAGGCTCTGTGCTACACATTGGTGATAAAGCTCTGAATAAGACTAACATAATGCTTGCCATCTGTAGCAGTTTGATATTATTTATGAATTCCAAAAAGAAATATAGATTATGTCTGTATACTAGTTGGTTCCTCTGGTGTGACAACCCTTTGACTGTATTAGATTCAGTTGAGATGTCTGATTAAATTATGTTAAGATTAGGGCTCTGATCCAACCATGTCATTAAAGCATGACTCAGCATCAAGTCCCAGTCCCCTTGCATTGAAAAAACAGACTCTCACATGGAAGTAAACACACAGAGAAGAAAAACACAGGAAGAGAGACAGTTCATTAAACATGGCAGAGGCCCCGGGGAAGAGAGATGACCTTGATAGCCTCAGCTACAGCTGAGCCTGGGAAGAAATGTGCTCCAGGGAGAGAAACAAGGCCTTCAGCCTACAGCTGAGATCGGAAGAAGCTGGGACCATGGAGTCTTAGGAGGGAAAGGAAGGCTGAACACTCACAGAGACTGGTAGCCATCTTGCTCCAATACTTGGCAACAGACTTTGGTGAGGGAAGTAACTTTTTCTTTTATGGCCTTGTGACTGTAAGCTTCTATCCCAAATAAATATTCTTTATAAAAGCCAACAGACTTCTGGTACTTTGCATCAGCACCCCTTTGGCTGACTAGTATACCATCAGATAATTTACTTTCTATTGGTAGAAATGGAAAAATAAAGAAATAATTATAACAAAGCATGATAAAGGCAAAGAGGGAGAAAGAAACAAAGTACTATATGAACACAGAGGAAGAGCAATTAATGTATACTATTTGCATTTTAAACAGTATATAAGAATCCATGTCTGCTATAAAACAAGAGCAGAAAGTCATGAAATGAGAGCAGGCTGAGAGTGAAAAGGCAACAGCATGAGATGAAAAGAAACAAAAATGCATATGAAAATTAAAATCAATGTTGGTGGCTAGAAAGTAGGAATAATGTGAAAAACTTATAACAAGGAAGAAAAATTTGGGATATTTCCTAGGTATCAAAAAATAAAAATAATGGAATAAGCTATGGTTATAGAACTCCAATATAGAAGTCACTTGCCACGTGTGAATATTGAGCATTTGAAATGTGGCTAGTCTAAACTGAGATACATATCATATTTCAAAGACTTAATAAAATTAGTGTCACCTGTTTCTTTTTATTTTTTAAAGGTTGATGCTAGAAAATTTAAAATTACATATGTGGCTCTCATATTTCTATTGGATATTGCTGGTATATAAGGCAGAGAAAGGAGATCCAAGAATTATGTTTTTGAGGTAGAATAAGAAAACAGTGGTACATAAGCAATAGTCAAAGTATTATTACAGAAAGCTCTTGAGTAAAAAAAAAAAAGTATATCCCATAAAAAAATCAATGAAAATAGACTTACATCTGGACACAATTTTTTAATTACATGGAAAAAAAATTTCAAATTTCTTTAAAGATGCCAAATTTGTCTCTGCCTTTTCCTTTACAACACTAAATGTTTGAAAGCAATGGAGCAATGTTCACTGACTTTTCTTTTTTTTTTTTTTTGAGGTAC